>JAJSOF020000029.1:42430925-42685925 GCA_025594305.2 Periplaneta americana | reverse complement strand
TGTACCAACATTTAAGAATGGCACCGAGTGTAGTACAGTATATGAGGTGGCCGTTAGAAAGGGTTTTAAGCTTGGTTCACAAGATTCCGAAATCTAACAATACAGAACTGAGTCACAAGGACTGAAGAATGTATCCTGTAAATCACGCGTTGACTTCTAAGTGGTAAGACTGTTAACCGTACCAAAGCGAAATAATTAATAACAAGAATGGCATCTAAGCAGAGCGGGGACTTACATGGCTTGAATTTTACTGTATCATATAAAAATATTAACTTTCAATGCATGCAAGTCTGGACCCTTGTCTCAACAACTTCCACAATAATTAATAATTTCAGGCATATTCCAGTCTCATAAAATTGATGAAGTCAATATTACATGAGTAATGTTGTTTATCAGTTCATCATCATTTCTCATTCTGACGAAAAGCAGTTGGTTATTACGTTTGGAATGCCGTATTTGGTCATTCCTTTAAAGTGATGTTTCTAATATTGTTCCCCTATACAGTAACGTTATTTTGTCTACCATTTTAAAATTGTTCTGGTCTTTCCTGAAACCCTCATTTCTTTTTTCTTTATACCGGAGATACATTCTGCATTGTTAATTTGTACCGTCATACTTGATAGAATTTTTCCCCTAAAACTTTATTAATCATCTTCAGCCGAGATCGAACCCGCACATCTTGGATCTAGGGATGAACACAATAGCCACTAGACCTTCAAAAAGACTAGAGGCCTAATTCGCTAGATGTTTGATATTTGGAGACTTAACATACGTAAATTATGTTGCTGGCAGGAATTCTTTCTTTAGAAAGTTGGCAATAATGAACACGTATTTGTTGCATCCTTTGTTTACAAACTGACCGAATGTTCGTAGCAGATAGTACTGAAATTTATTTTCTTTGAAAGAGCGATCGTGATGCACTCAGCACCGCACACTGGTTCACGCCGACAACGCATGAAGGACCCCGATGTTGAGTGTCTACGTGCGCTCTATGTGCACTACAAGCAGTGTTGCCAACCTTAGAAGAATTACGCTACATTAGGTAGTAAATTCTCACAGTACCAGGAATAGCATAGTTATTCAACGGCGTTTATAAGGAATAAAGGGCACAATGATATTAACAGGGGAAAGTAAAGTATTCGCTCGTCTTATTGAATACGATTCTGTATATAAGTAGACTATTATGAGACTTATTCACAGGTGAAAATGTCGAAGTCCACGAGTACTTATGGGTGGATTATCATGAGCACGTGTCAGTGAGAGTACAACACTGACCATCTACATATACTAGAGTGAATAAAAAACTGGGAAATGGCAGAAACAACACGAGAAGGCCTATTCTGTGCCGCCCTGTTAGAAAACTACATTTTTGAACTACGACTTTCATTTCGACTCATCGAAATTTGAACTTGGATTTATACAGGGGTCCACACCTGTGGAGTAACGGTCAGCGCGTCTGGCCGCGAAACCAGGTGGCCCGGGTTCAAATCCCGGTCGGGGCAAGTTACCTGGTTGAGGTTTTTTTCCGGGGTTTTCCCTTAACCCAATACGAGCAAATGCTGGGTAACTTTCGGTGCTGGACCCCGGACTCATTTCACCGGCATTATTACCTTCATTTCATTCAGACGCTAAATAACCTAGATGTTGATACAGCGTCGTAAAGTAACCCAATAAAAATTTATACAGGGTGTTTCCGAGGTGATATTACAAACTTTCAGGGATGATGGGGAAGGGCACATGCATCAATTTGAGATAAGGAACCCTGGTCCGGAAATGACCGAGTCGAAAGTTACAAGCAAAAACAGTTGTGTGGAAATGAAATAATTTTATTTCTCTGTAGGCCTTATTTATGTGTATTTACCTGTAAATCTTACACATACTGTATTCATCTGACGTTGTTTACGTCGTCTACTTACAGTATTCCATTCAGTGCGTTGTCTGAGGGATGGGGACAGGAAACTACACTAAAGCAATGGAGATAGCGTAATGTGTAACGGACATGGTCGGTCCTGATATGCACGTCTGTAGACATCAGTGGAAGTATACAAGTTGCAGTGTCCAGTCGATCAGTCCTATTGAAATGGAGGAGTACAAGTGAGCGGAATAAGCAGACCTGATTTTCGAATACGGATGAGCCAATGGAAACAGTAGACAAGCTCACAGTATCGGGGCAAGTACCCACGTAGGAGACATCCGGCCCATATCATTTTTCCACGACTGTTCCAAAGGTTAAGGGAAGGAGGGCACATGGTGCCAAATTAAAATTCCATTTCCACACAACTATTTTTGCTTATAACTTTCGACTCAGTCATTTTCTGACCATGATTCCTTATCTCAAATTGATACATGTGCCCTTCCCCATCATCCCTAAAAGTTTGTAACACCACCTCAGAAACACCCTGTAGAATGGGAAGTATAGCATACAAAATAATGTGAATGTATGATAATGCAACAGATTGTGGGCCAACGAAATAGCGAAAAAGTTTACAAAATTGTTACAAATTAAAGTGAATGTGTAGAATTCAATTTATGAAATGGCATAGGTCTACTTTTTATGACAGTGAGTGTGGTGGTTAGCAGAAGTAAAATTTTAGTTACATGAGATACCTCTGGTAAATTTTGTGCTTTATCCTCTCGTCTGGGAAAAGGACCGCTTTAATTTTTAATGGTTATTTTATGATGCTTTATGAACTGCTATTGTTATCCAGCGTCTGAGTGCAATGAAGGTGATAATGCCGCCGAAATGAGCCACGTGACTTCTCTTCAACCACTTTCTTCCCCGCCGAACACCGCGCAGCCGTGGCGGATGAATATTAAGCGTCCCCGTTTAGAGTTTGGATTCGCTCTCGGTGCCCAGTCCTGGCGTGGATGGTTAAAATCAATCAGAGTTGTATATTTCAGAACATACTGTCGTAATATAAAAATTATATAACGTAGAATACAAAGATTTATTTTCAGTCAATGACTTTACTTTCTATATGTGTAAGGTACAAGTCCTTATATTACATAATTTAATACTGTATTAACGTTTTCGTCGGTCATGCCGACATCATCAGATACAACTTTTTATGCAGCAATATCATCTCTAATTAAGTACATGTGCCTCTACAATCAAAAATACAATATACATTAATAAAATATAGTAAAATCAACATGGTTTGGGACATTATTCTTTTCTTATGTAAATGCCCTTATTGTCAATTAGTTAAAAACACAAACGTTTGATTACAAAATCTGAAAGTTAGGAATTGAAAATAAAATAAAATCCAGTAAAATATTACTATGTGAAGAGATTCTTCTGTCTTTAATGAAACTGTCTGATCTATGGACACAACTCAGAGTATAGATTAAAGAGGAACATAGTATTTTCAGATTTTTGAGAATAAGGTGCAATTTTATATGGTATGGTATGGTATGGTATGGTATGGTATGGTATATTTATCAATATGCTCGGTCCTGCTGGCCCTTCACATTTCTGTATTCGGGCCAGCAAGTTACACTATTTAGAATTGGAGAAAGCCGTGATTGACCTTGAAGCCTGTTCAGAACTTTCACTTTCATAATATTCATTTCTTGTCCTATTCCTGACATTCAACTTCATTCCCCTTTTCTCATAACTAACTAAATACAGACGTTTGTAGATAACATAATACATTTAACCTTACTTAATATAGAACCCTAACCCTCGTTGACTATTTCCCTAAAAATTCACCCTATTATTAAATACATGACTAAGAGTGTTACATTGGGAGATTTGTTACACTTTATTTATAAAATTTGAACAAAACTATTATTCAGGAGGCCTGAAAAAGTCGTTTAATTTGAATTATCCATTACATAATTAAAATTATTTGAACCCACTAATACACCACTTTCTGAGATTATAAACAGTTTTTTCTTCTCTATTGTCCCCTCGTTTCGCACTCCTAGTACGATTTGCACTCTCAATATTTCCCTTCTAGAGCACTTATTTCATTTCCTCGATCACTACTCTCTTCTTTCGATGGTTCAGCATTCTTCTCTCCCCCTTCTCCTTCTAACTCCAAGGTCTCCAACTCTGTTGCTATTTGATGCTTTGCTAGTTTTGCCGACTTGGCCTTGGGGTGACGTCAACCTGCTCGTCTCCTTGATGATGCAGCCGCTGCCTTCGAGTTCATCGCCTGAATGGAATCTGATGATAATGCTGATTTTCTCCGACATCCTTGTATCGCAATCTCCTGTGTCGCTGCCCTCTTGCCTTCCGCAACTTTACCTTTCTATTCATTACGCTATTATTTACAATTTCTCTTACTTTCTCCTTTATCTCTAATCTTTTTGTTTCATCAATGTTCTCATCATTTGACGGCGCATTTAAGTTTTCTAAACAAAATTCGACATCGAATAACTCTCCATTAATTTTCAATTTATCCTTGATTAATTTAGCGTAATGTCCATTTTGTCTAGCTGCTTTCATAAATGGCACTAAGACACTCCTTCTACACCTCATCTCGTATTCAAAATCTTCATCTATACTAATGCTCGAGTCTTTTGCTTTCTTACTATCCATAGATCTTCTCTTTAATCATCCTGTTTGCCAGTTTGACCAAGATGGGCCTATTTTCCCCATGACCCATTCTATACACTTCTTTACTTCTCCATTTTCTATGTTTTCCCAACACACGTTCACTATCACTTCATAGTGAAGACTGTTGCAATTTTATATATGTATATGCATTGTAATCAAACGTTTGTGTTTTTAACTAATTGACAATAAGGGTACATTTACATAAGAAAAGAAATATTGATGTCCCAAACCATGTTGTTTTACTATGTTTTATGTTTATTAATGTATATTGTATTTTGATTGTAGAGGCACATGTACTTAATTACAGATGATATTGCAGCATAAAACGTTGTCGGCATGACCGACTAAAACGTCAATACAGTATTAAATTATGTAATATAAGGACTTGTACCTTACATATAGAAAGTAAAGTCATTGACTGAAAATAAATCTTTGTATTGTATATCATAGACTTTTCTAAAAATTATTCAAAATGAATTGCAAAATATATAATGTAGGATTTAAATTAGCGTAATTCTTCATTAGTAGGTTGGCGACAATGAATAGAAGTTGCTGTTGTTAAGTGAACTGGTTGTGCAGTGCTGCCTACATCGGACCCGAAACTGTGCCGCCTCAGCGGCCTTAGTTCAGGGTCCCCAACATTACATAAAATGCTACAAGAATAACACTATTGCAAGTACACAAGTGTTGCTAGGTTTATGTTACCACAGTTGTAATGTTGCACTACGATTAATTATATTGATTTTTTTATTTAAGGCAAGACAATGTAGTTTAATTTTATTTTATTGTAACACCTTTTAATTTTAAATGTTATTTCTTTATTTAAAATGAAAGTTCCTTGAATTCTGTACACTGCACCAGATTTTAAACTCTATTGATTATATTAGTAGGTCAACAGGAAAATAAAATATTTAGGTCTACACAATTTATAAGTTCTTAGATCCTATTTTTAATGTTTCTATATTTATTTCTTCAGCTCTAGAGACTGGTTGCACATTGTTACTTCTACTATGTACCAGAAAACACAATTTACATGACAAAATCAGACGTTAAAGTACATGGAAATCAGGAAGGTAGAACTCTCATTTGGCACTAGGAAGTGAGGGTCACCAAATGGTGCGGGCATCCTACCCTGGGAAATAAATTCGGTATTCATGCAAATTTACGAGGAATTTACCCTAACATCATTTTGAAAGTCATAGTGAAAAGTCCCTGGTCTATGTTGGGACCTAAGCAATAGTCTATCACCCCAGTTTGTAGCCAATCCTTCTAGCAACATTTATTACTGTAGGGGAAAGACACAACTTATAACTTCATGTAATGCCACTATTGTGCGTACCGAGTCCAAGGAACATAAATTCAAATTAAGAATTATTATTACTGTTAACTTACCAGTGATCACCAATAATCTCGGAAGATATAATTAATTCATGTGCATGAATTTTATGTAATTTCACTGTATAAACATACACATAGAGAGCCATTTGCGCCTATTTATCTTGTTCTATGCAACCTCAGGGAAAACTTGTCTTCAAACAAATCTGTGTTGTTAGATCAAATATTACAACTTATTAGCATAGTGAACAAGTAATACTCGATCAAGATATGTAGCTGGTGATAACGGCTGTACAATCACAGCAAGAAAAATAAATATTTAAAGAAATAGAAGTTTGCACACATTTGCTCTGGTATTTCGCAATTATTCACTTCGCAATCAACATATTGATAACCTATTTTCTGTCTCAACACAGATAATAAAATCTTTGTATATACTATAAATTTTAACAATCATGTTTCACACGAATATTTTTACTAAAAATCAATACAAAATACTCCACATGTAAGTATTGAGTGAACAATAAGAATTGACCCGCGCGCTCGGCCCATCCGTCAGCAGCATGTCAAGCCAATAGTGTCGCCATACAGCTTGTTGGGAAAACGCTGCCTGAACGTCACGTCTCGTCAGTCTGTGTTATAATTCCAAATAATAAGCATGTGCTTTTTAAGCTGCGTTTTTCAGAGTGTGTGTATGTTAAGAGTTTTTATGGTAGGCTATGTGTAATTCGTATGAGCGTACGGAATCAACTCGGTCTGGAAGGATAAGTTATTAGTTTAAGACAGATTCCCAGGAGTTAAAGTTTTAAGTCGAAACAAGATTCATAAATTTGGTAAATAAATTTCGTGAAACGGAAAATGTTCAAAATAAGAAGTCTAGAAAGTAACGTACTGTGCTCACAGAAGAAACTATAGATAACAGTCAACATTCTCTGGAAAATGTTCTAAAAGTCACTTAAATGTATTCCGCATTTCTTCACAATATGTTTCAGTTCATCTAAAGTGCGTGCATTTTACATCATAGATGTTAAAGATTTTTATTAATTTGTCCTACAGAATGTTATCTGTAATATTGACAATTAATATTTGAGGAGAAAAACTCGCTCAGGCGCCGGGGATCGAACCCGGGTCCTTGGTTCTACGTACCAAGCGCTCTGACCACTGAGCTACGCTGAATTCAATCCACAGCACCGGATCGAACTCTCCCCCTTCAATGTTTCCCTTTTGGCCTGACTCCAAGTTACGCATATATGTTGACGTTTTATGTCCAAGTCAACTGCCATTATACTAGGAGCGCACTCAGCTGAGTGACTTATTTGGCCGGGATTCCGTAGTTAAGTGCACAGTAAATTGTACAGAGATATGCACTGCTAGCTATGAGAATATTAAAGATTTTATTAATTTGCCCTACAGAATGTTATCTGTAATATTGATAATTAATATTTGAGGAGAAAAACTCGCTCCGGCGCCGGGGACCGAACCTGGGTCCTTGGTTCTACGTACCAAGCGCTCTGGCCACTGAGCTACGCCGATTTCAATCCACAGCACCAGGGGAGAGTTCGATCCCCGGCGCCGGAGCGAGTTTTTCTCCTCAAAATATTAATCATAGATGGTTTTACAGCCCGTTACATTACCATGCAGGGACTCTTCCCCAGTCAAGCAACAATGCCGGGTCGCATATTTCTAGAAAAACAGGCGCATTTGACCCTGTGAGTCACCTGGGAGCCCGAGGCGCGGCCCTCCTCGGAGCTGGCGATGCTGCTGGCGCCGCCGACCTGCTTCAGGTAGGTCTTGTCGTCGAAGATCTTGATGTCCCCGCCCCCAGGCTTGTGCTTCACGTTCGCCAGCGAGCCGACCTTGCTCTCCGCTTTGAACTCCAGTTTCTGGCTTTCTATCTGCAACACACAGACATCTCTGTACTCCGTTTCTCTACAGCTTACTGCTCGTGGCCCGCGATTCTAACGTTTTGGTCTCGATTTCGAAGTCACGTTATCTTCTTTGCTCCAAAACTCTACGCGGGAATAGCTAATTTGTGTAGAGCACGAATACTTCCTTCCTTATATTCAAAATGTTATCCATTTATTACTATACTTCGGCAACAGTTGCAAAATACGTTACGATACAGTATATATCGACTCTAGAAATGTCAGATTTCTTTAACATTTTGATAAATAAATAAATTTTTTGCCTCATCTGGGAACTCATTTTTTTTTTCTAGTTTTCAAAAATATATAACTTGTACCCATTATCTCAATAATTCCATAATTGAATTTGAAAGTCATATTGAGGTTAAGATTTCAGACAAGTTGAAGTATATATAATAATGAATTGTTTTATAATTTCAGCCAACAACTTATCAATTAAAACAGAAACAATTTTTTGTTATTTCACATTACAAGGTTATATATCCACAAATATTTTCGTTTTTTTTTTTAAATCATCTTCAGATGGAGAGACATAAATTGACAAATTGAGCATAGGTGAAATACAAGAAAAAAATATATACACACATTATAAATAAAAAACAAAATGTGTGTATATATAAGCTATACAGTATATATTTTTTTCTTGTATTTCACCTATGCTCAGTTTGTCAATTTATGTGTCTCCACCTGAAGGTGATTTAAACAAAATCGAAAATATTTGTGGATGTATAACCTTGTGATGTGAAACAACAGAAAACTCTTTCTGTTTTAATTGATAATTTGTAGACTGAAATTATAAAAGAATTATTCATTATTATATAATTCCATAATTATTTGGGCATTTATAATACAAGCACACTATACCTTCTATACCTTACGCCATCTTCAGTGTCTGTTTGGATCTATTTCAAATTTTTCGACATTTATTATCCTTCCGATGGACAAAAAGTAGACTTCAAATTGGGCAAAAGACTTCAATGAGGCATAAAATTAAAGTTTAAACAAGCGGATGTGTTGTAAATTGAAATTATTATTTTCAGGAATATGTATTATATGTATCAATCGATTATAATTATTTTACCCCAATATTTCTAAAGTGCTAATACTTAAATGTGGCATATGCTTTGGTTGGTTCAAGATAAATAAATAATTTTAGTTTGTAACATAGATAAATGTTACGTTTTATTTAACGACGCTCGCAACTGCCGAGGTTATATCAGCATCGCCGTTTTGCCGGAATTTTGCAGGAGTTCTTTTACATGCCAGTAAATCTACTGATATGAGCCTGTCGCATTTAAGCATACTTAAATGCCATCGACCTGGCCCGAAATCGAACCCGCAACCTTGGGCATACAAGGCCAGCGCTACATCAACTACGCCAACCAGGACGACTTCACCACAGGTAAACCGCACAAAGTTGCATAGCCAATATTTTTCTCCAAAATAGTTTCAATCTCGAACTTGTAATACGAGAACCCGATTATGCTTCATTGAATATTTGATTTACTTGGTCCACTAGTCGAAGTGCCTCTGAAATATCTACACTTGACGACTCTAGCAATGTTATGACTTCAGACAC
This sequence comes from Periplaneta americana, assembly GCA_025594305.2. Lineage (NCBI taxonomy): Eukaryota > Metazoa > Arthropoda > Insecta > Blattodea > Blattidae > Periplaneta > Periplaneta americana. Next base: position 42,676,522 of record JAJSOF020000029.1, on the reverse strand, counting down.
ATGTGAAAAATAATTGTAAATGAACAAGAGAAAATATCTTAATTCTTCTTATATCAGGGATTTTGCAGTTTTGATTGCGAAACTGTCTTCGCTGTGTAAGAAGTTAATAACTTCAACCATTTTGTTATAGTTCACTGACATAAAGGCCGTAAAGAATATGTTGGTTTACCTGCTAGAGATACACATATAATGAGTAGGTTGCTCTGTGTTCCTTTCCACTAAGTCTATGCTACGACTTCTTTTCGCCACCCCTTACCGCTAGTGTGAAGTGTCTGTAACTTCCCTACTCCAGATTCGTTACGTCATGCTATGTCCGTGTCGCTGTTACAGCTGGCGCCAGCGTTTTTGGCGTGTGTCCTAGATATACGATGTCCAGTTTTTGAGCATGTTGCTAAAACAGCTGAGAATGGTACTACTTCCTATACACGTCACATCAGCCATTTGCCAAACACAGTTGTCAGACTGACTGCGGCAAATGTAAAACACTCGCACTTAACGTTCCCATTACTTATTTCACACGCCAAAAACGGTGAAACGGACTGTAGCATCAATCTTGGTAAAACGCAACCGCTGCCGAAGCATATTTATTACTGCCTTGTAATTCCGAATAAATGTTGCAATACGCGTATCTTTAAAATGACCGCTAGACTAATGAAATAGAATCACAGTTTATGTATAAGTAAGCAAGAAGAGAGGTACAAAGGTAGCTAAGAACGTAGATAGATGAATAGATAGACAAACGGACACAGACAGACAGACAGATACGTGGTTGGGAAGATGGTGGCAATTCATTGGGTGGATGAGTGAGGTGTTGAATGGGTAGGTGGGTAGTTAAGTAGGCAGATAGACATGGATTATAATTTTTCTAACGTGAATGAAGAATTCTATTTCTGAAAGTTGTTCGTAATAGAAGGTCATTCTCTAGTACTCAAGATGATAGATGAAGTGAACTTGTGAACGATGGACAGCAGGGGTGAATTTTTCCGACAAGTATCAATGAATTTAATTTCCTAACTTCTGACACAGGAATAGTTCTTTTTATGTCGCAATTGGACTTGAATCATGCCAAGTAGTATATTTCTCATACTCCGGTTTTAAATCGTAGAAGATACGTATGTTCTAATGGAAAGCATTGTAATTATGTGGCCACCAACAAGGACAGTATCTGTTATAGGCCAATAATATGGAACATATGAACATGTCATGTTTCATATCCAAATTGTTTTCGTGGTGTTATAGACATGTTATTTTTCTTTACAGTGTATACAGTAAAGTACGAGAAGTGAAGCGATTGTCGGTTTGCTAAGAGTGATCTTAAACTGGCACAATTCATCTTATTATTATACTAAATGCATCTAACATGTCGGTTCCTCATTTCTCTCGTTATCTCCTGTATTTTGGACAAATTATTTATATTTTCTTGACAGTTTTAAGTTTTATTCCGTTCGAAATACTTTTAGACTTAATGAAAACGTTTTTTATACTGTAAAAAGGCGGATATTTGACTTTGTGTCATTAACTCAAGCATTCCCATACCCAAGCTGTTGTTCTTTCCACCGCTTTAGGCGTTGCCCTCAGTGCACCATGGAAGGCGAACTATATAGAACAGCATGATGTTGGTGGAATACTGGTATGGTGTGGTATATATATATGAATAATAAAATAGTACCATGATATGTGCACTACTTAATAATTTAATCAGAAAATGAATCATTTTCAAGGACTAAACATTTGGGTTTTATTACTAGGTCGTATTACTAGGCATCCTTTTGTAGAGGGACTGCCTGGTCATGTGGTTAGCATGACAGTTGGCCATCGCAACACAACATTACTAACTCAAGGCAAGGGACATACAATCAGTCCTTGTTTTTTGTTCAAAATCCTCGTATTCAACTTTAATTGTAACTATTTTCAAAACATTCTGTAGATATTATTTCCTTCACTTGACCAACATTGGATTAGACTGCCAAGAAATTGTCTTTGATCGCCAAATTACTAATTTTGTAACTAATCGGTAATCTAAGCATGTAAAATCATTATTATTATTATTATTATTATTATTATTATTATTATTATTATTATTATTATTATTTTGTTTCTTTTTTTTGTTTAGTCAACTGTCGGAAAGAGGTTTGAACCTCACAAGTGATACCAACATGACACCACTTATGAGGCAACTAGGCCAGGAGATAATGGGTTAATGTGGCCATTTCCTTTCCCCCTCCATTGCATACATCTCCGACTAATTACATATTACACTAATCAGACTTCAGATGGATACAAACAATTGCTATTCCTCCGACACATATCGTCAAGTGAGATGATGTACAGATGCCTGATAATAGATATTACATATCATTATTATTATTATTATTATTATTATTATTATTACTACTACTATTGGATACTTGGCTTGAATTTGCAGGATTGTACCCGGGACGGATCCATACATTTCGAAATGCCTTCGTCCATTGTGCATCCTATATTATATGCGAAGATTGTCCAATACCGACAGGTGACCTGGATAGCATTCGTGAATCCGACGCTGATAGGTGGGCCATCCTGCCTCAGCCCAAGTCCTTCCTGTATCAGTATCGGAAACCCGTACTACCCCTAAGATTTCACTCGACTATTTTTAATATAGTAGATGATAGAAGAAATGAGGGGGATGTGGAGAGTGTTGGTGGAATGAGGGAAGCGGAAGTACCCCGAGAATAACCCTCTATAACGTCTGCTTTGTTGACCATAAATTCCATCACGACCTGGCCGGGAATCGAACTCGTGCAGCCTGTATGAAAGATGAGCATACTAGTAATTGATCTACAGACTCAGCTACGACTGGGTATACAGGATGTTTCAGAAATACCTTGACAAACCTTGAGGGCATGTTCCTCATACCAAAACAAGAAAAAATAGTTCATATAAACATATGTTCGAAAATCCTTAGTTTTTTTAGTTATTAATGAAAGAACATAATTTAAACGTCTATTAGATATTGTCAGCTTGGTAGCAAGCGTTGCAACTTTAATCAATTCAGAAACTCTTAACAATGAAAGTTTACGTTCAACGCGTTTCGAGGTACAATCCAACAACTTAAGTTTGTAACCGATTCATTTTGTTAGATAATCGAATGATGTTATCGATACAAGTTTGCTGATGCACCCAGTGTATGTGTTGCCAGGGAGTCCATGATCCGACGAGTGCATGCGTCTGTGGAAGCAAGATGAGAACATCTTGAACTTTTATTATGAGTTTCTGAATTGATTAAAGTTGCAACACAGTTACTGACAATATCTAAGATATGTTTCGTTATGTTCTTTCATTAATAACTAAACAACTAAGGATTTTCGGACATATGTTTATATTAACTTTTTTTCTTGGTTTGGTGTGAGAAACATGTCTCCAAGGTTTGTCAAAATATTTCTGAAACACTCTGTATAGAGGATGGACAAATTAAGAATATAAGGAAGTACAAGAATGAAGTAGAAGTAGAGCAGCCCTTATGAGTATTACGACAATGTACAGAAGTGAAATTAGAGTGTATTATACTATGTCATGACTGGTAATATATGAAAACGTTGAAAAGTTCATGAACAATGTGCAGCCTACAAAATCATTAGTCTATCATATTTTCAGATGTGTGGTAGAGTTTCCTAATTCGAAAACGTAAATTTAATCAATAAGTACATCTTTTAATTGAGACATGAGATACATAAATAAAATCGTGTCAAATATAATAAACACAGTTAAATCACAGAAGTGCGACATATATAGAACCCTGTGATACCACTACTATAGTATGCCCAATCCTTCACAAGCAGCCTCGGAACAGAAATGTGAGCTGTAGTGAACCAGATACCACAAACAAAGCCAAGTGACGTACTCCGTACTCTATGCGTCCTCGCCCAGTTCTGAGGAGGATGTGGTTGTGCAAGCTCCATTTGTCACACATGCAGTCAAAGCTTTGAAACTTAATACATTTTGCCCAGAGAATAAGTCTTGATTACAGTTTTTACAAAATAAATCGAAATGCGAATTTTTTCCCCAGGTATTTCAAAGCACGAAACATAGCTGAGCATAACATTGTGGAATTTAAATGGTTAAAATATATACATGTTACGAGAACATTTATAATTGAGGAAAGTCTAGATTTTCCGGGATGTCGAGCAATGTCAGAAATTATGTGGATAAAATCTATACTTCGTTCCATAATGCCTGACAGGAGATGTATAAACATTGCCGGCAGAGAAGGAGGGAAGTACAGGGACATCACTTTATTTTTACTAACATTTTTAATATTAACCTGGCTTCACCTTTGGATTAGTGATTGAGACCCGGAAACACCGTTTGCTACCTCCTTCCACGACTGGAGTTCGATGATACTGGCATAATGTACAAACAAATCATTTTACTAGATATAGGAGGGAAGAAAAGTAGTTCATCCATTTACGTAAACTAGGAAATATCGCGATTTTGAGTTTGATAATTTTCATTAGGTTTTTGTTTAATCAAAATACAGTATAGTATTAACAATGGAGTGTTTTTACTCACGAACTGAGCTGTCCATGTGGACACATTCATTATGCAGTGTATAATTATTATACTATATACAGCACATTAGCGTACAATATAGAGAATGAAGTTAAATTGAAAAATAATCATAATATGGATATTTAAACACATTTTTTTAACATGGTGGCCGTTCATTTCGATACAGGCTTAAGTTCTAATGTTCATATGATAGACTATTGTACCTAATCCCAATTACCAGTTTCGTTCTTCGTACTAGTAACTCATGTTGAAATAATTCTGTACCTACTCTATAAAAAAGTACCTTACGTACTGTAAATTCAATCTTCACTTCTGCCCGATCCGAAAAGATAAAATTACTCAGACGTACTATCTACTGTCCGTCCAAGTAGTTATGTCATAGGATCGTAGAAATGGGAGGAAATAACGTGAAGTTAATTACTTAACGAGGCCCTTTTATTTAATTTATTTTAAACAGTTGTATAATATTACGTAGACGTCCAATTCCTAACAGAAATTAATATTTTGAGAAAAGAGCTGGCGAATAAAAGCTGGTGGGGGAAACCGGGATACGACGTAGGCAAATGGAAGACAGCACCTGTGCGAAAATGATTCAATATTGATAGCTCTTTCGTCACTGGAAAACGCGAACATATTTTTGGAACGTACTGTTTACTATGACTGGATATGCGGTATTGGATCTGTATGGAGGACTGTTGAACTTCATTAGTAGAAGGGGTGGGAGTGAAGTATGCTACATTCAAAAACTCAGGTACAATAAAAATTGAAGTAAAAATAAAATGATGTCCCTGTATAATTGCTATTCAACCAATGGCAGGGGTCTCATTCCACGCTTGTATCAAGCGTTTCACAGATCCGAAACAATAAGTCATTATCGTATACAAAAATCTTTAAAATGTACGATAATATTATGTAATGACATATTTTTCACTTTCATATTTTCTTTGCCAAAATACATTATCTACCAAAAAGTAATTGGCCACTGTTTTTGTCCCTTTAGAAACTCGTGGTACCACTTCTTGTTGCTATAACAGCAGCCACCCTGTCAGGCATGCTCTCCACTAGTTTGTGTAGGATATCCACTGGAATGCGTCGCCATTCCTCTTGCAACATGGCACTCAGTTGGACAATGGAAGTTGGCCCCATGTTTCGGCGGCTACTATGCAGTAATATGTAGACAATAATGTTCACCGGTTGGACTGGCCTGCACAGAGTCCTGATCTCAATCCCATTGAGCACCTTTGGAACGAATTGGACAGGCGATTGAGGTCTCGGAAGATGCGGCCAACTTCCATTGTCCAACTGAGTGCCATGTTGCAAGAGGAATGGCGACGCATTCCAGTGGATATCCTACACAAACTAGTGGAGAGCATGCCTGACAGGGTGGCTGCTGTTATAGCAACAAGAGGTGGTAACACGAGGTTCTAAAGGGGCAAAAACAGTGCCCAATTACTTTTTGGTAGATAGTGTATTATATTCATTGTAGAAAGATCAAGAGTCAACCAATTTTATTTTATTTTTTTCTCAGAAACTAAAATGTCAACATTGGAATTACATTACGCAAACTATTCCCACCGAGTTCCTTTATTGATATTATGTTTTACAAATACAGTATACATGTTACATAGTTAACCGTAGAAACAGTTTTCTGCCGTTCCTGAAAATTTACTTTTTGTGACTCATGCCCTTTCTGAAATTACCGATTCAGTTTGTGGCTTTGTAAGGTTTTCAGAACTGTCCATTACTGTCTAACTTTGTTTTTAAAGTGAACTACTATAGTTCTTTTACTACATATTCACACATTATTAAGTTATTAAATATAGGCCTACAATCAAACTAGCTATTTAATTAATGTTCTTTAAGGCTAGTCCACAATAAATCGGGAACGGAAACGATAACGAAAACAGAAATATTTTTAAAATAAATATATTTATACATCTTGATTACACAACTTTTAACACTGTATCACTTCGGATTATGTATGATAAGAACTTTCTTGTGTTAACTTTTTAACGTACCTTGTTAACATGTTTCGACCTATATTCGGTCATCTTCGGAACTGGTCGTTGTTGGTCCTGGCACCTCTTGTTTCCTGTGTGGGTGCGTTCGTAGTGTAGAGTCAAAGAGTGTATGTGTTTTGAAATTGAGTTGTGTGTTGAGAATATCGTTGGAGTGTATTTTCGTGTGTCTGTATAATTCATATTATTCTAGTGTGTTGAGTTTCTGTGTTTTTGGTTGGATGTGCAGTATTTCCATGTCTGTGTTGATGTCTCTGTAGGTGTGGTTGGCATTTGTGGCGTGTTCTGCATATGTTGTAATTTTGTTATGGCTGTGATGTGTTCTTTGTAACGTATTTGAAATAATCTGCCTGTCTGTCCTGTGTAGAAGTTGTTGCAGGTGTTAACATTTGAGTTTGTATACGCCTGTGTGGTTGTATTTGTATTTTTTTGTGTTGTTTGTGTGTTGAGATGTTTTTGTAGAGTTTTATTTGTTCTGTATGCGATGTTGTAGTTTAATTTCTTGTTTGAGGTTGCAATTTTATGTGTGTTTTTGTTTTCATATGTTAGTGTGATGTATTTTTTGTGTTCTTGTGTTTGTGTTGTATTCTTCTGTTTTTTGTGGTTTTGTTTTGTCTTACGTATTATGTTGTCTACACTACACTACGAACGCACCCACACAGGAAACAAGAGGCGCCAAGACCAACAACGACCAGTTCCGAAGATGACCGAAAATAGGTCGAAAACATGTTAACAAGGTATGTTAAAAATTTAACACAAGAAAGTTCTTATCATACATATTCCGAAATATATTTAAATGTGAGCATTCACAATTAACGAAGAGCTTGCCGGAGCCCGGGACCGGGAATGTGAAAGTTTGAATGCTCACATTTAAATACATTTATTTTAACAATATTTCCTTTACTGTCCGTACACAGGAATAATCTTTTCCTGTAAGAATAATCCTAATATAAACAATAGACGTGACTGAAGTGAGGCTTATTTCTAGACATAATAAACATTTCCGTTATGTTGTTACTAATTTCGAAAACTTTATAATTACTGTAATTAAAATATAACTTATTATAACATTTAAGACTATTTGCTTTTTCCGCTTTTGAGAGGGTTTCCACCTTATGTTTAATAACCACACACACCGAGGATTGCTATATTTACCACGCCTTACGTGCCGCCAGCTTGTTACAAGAACAGACTACCTCGGTATTACTGTTGGTTTTCCGCGTTCCATAAAATATAAAAGATCATATTTTAAATGTTTCATCGTATTTAACTAGAATTCAATTTTTTATTTTTTCCAGACGGTTTTGATATTTTCCTGCGTCATGTGAGTGTTTCGACGGGGAGCCAATCACGGGTATGACAGCTATCATTGACGAAAACAGTATAGACATAAATGTTGTTAAATGTCACGTATGATAAGATCATATTTTGGCTTTTCCGACTTGATATTGAAAGGCTATCGTGACATCAGTAAATGTCACACACTGCACAAACAACACTGAAAAACGTCAAACCTGTCTCGAGCCCATGGCTTACACGCTGCACATTAATAAATTACACCATGACGGTTTACAACAGAAAGAGTTACACTGGGATTCTATGGATATTCTACCATAAAGAAACGCACACTTCTACCATGTTGAACAGCTACGAGATGCGTCTATAGCTAAAATGGAAGTGATTACTTCTTAAGAAAGAACGCAAATGTTCAATTTTATCGTTATTAGCCAACATTTTCAATATAGAATTTTCATCCTATTTTTTATTTGGTTTATTTTACGACGCTTTATCAGCTGCGATCGTTACCTTGTGTCTGAGTGAAATGAAGGTGATAATACCAGCGAAATGAGTCCATGGTCCAGCGCCGAAAGTTACCCAACATTTAATCTTAATGGATTGACGGAAAACCTCGGAAAAATCTCAACCAGGGAAATTGTCCCAATCAGGATTTGAACCCGGGCCCACTCGATCCACGGTCAGACATGCTAACCGTTATTCCACAGCGATTGACTTCATTCTATTACTTTCTTACAATGTACATCTTGAAAAAAAAAAAAAAAAAGGCTTTTGTTGTTACAGTACGGGTTGTATGTCGCCTCTGTTTTGTTCAACATAGAACTGATATGTACAAAAGGTGTGTAGACTTGATTATTATTATTGGTAATGTTTCTTTTGCTAACCGATTATCCATTATTCATGACCAGCGAAAATGAAATCTGATTACTTAAGGCCTTAAAATACATTAACAACGCAATCTTGCTCTTATAATAATGCCATGTTTCTATAATTTAGTTGCGTGGAAGAATCCTTGACAGAAGTATTTCATATTTGATTATATATTTTTCGGATTTAATATTTGAAGAACTAGATGAACATATTTGATTGATTGCTTTAAATAAAACATGAACTGATTAAATAAAGATATCTGTGGATCAGGGACGCTGCAAGGAACCGTCCCCGCAAAGAAGTCTTAGTTTTTACGTAGAACTATGTCTTTCTCCTAACTAGGTAACTTAAGAACTGATCGTCACATAAAATGCAACTCTCTCTCTCTCGCCTTGTTATTATATTCTATTTGTATTTCCCTTGTTCTACTTGTCTTACTATTGTCCTTGTATTCTCACTGTTTTCCTTGCACTTCCCATGTTGTCCCATGTTTTCCTTGTACTCCTCTTGTTCTCCTTGTACTCCCGTTGTTTTTCTTGTTCTCCCGTTCTCCTTGTACTCCCCTTCTTCCCCTTGCAATCCCCTTGTTTTCCTTGTTCTCTAGCTATTCTCCCTTGTTCTCCTTGTACTCCCCTTGTTTTCCTTGTTATCCCTTCGTTCTCCTTGTACTCTTTATACTCCCCTTGTATTTTTATATTCCCCTTGTACTCTTTATACTCTTTTTTCTTGTATTCCCCTTGTTCTCCTTTTACTCTCCTTGCACTTCCCTTATTTTCCTTGTACTCCTCTTGGTCTCCTTGTACTCCCGTTGTTTTTCTTGTTCTCCTGTTCTCCTTGTACTCCCCTTCTTCCCCTTGCAATCCCCTTGTTTTCTTTTTTTCTAGCTATTCTCCCTTGTTCTCCTTGTATTCCCCTTGTTTCCCTTGTTATCACTTCATTCTCCTTGTACTCTTCATACTCCCCTTGTACTTTTTATACTCCCCTTGTACTTTTTATACTCCCCTTGCACTCTTTCTACTCTCTATTCTAGTAATCTCCTTGTTCTCCTTGCACTTCCCTTGTTTTCCTTGTACTCCTTTTGTTCTCCCATTTCCTCCTTGTATTCTCATTGTTCTCATTGTATTCCTGTTATTCTCCTTGTACTCCCCTTATTCTTCTTGTACACCCGTTATTCTCCTTGCACCCCCTTGTACTCTTTATAATCCCCTTGTACTTTTTATATTTCCCTTATACTCTTTATACTCTTTTTCTTGTACTCCCCTTGTTCTCCTTGTACTCTCCTTGCACTTCCCTTGTTTTCCTTGCACTCCCCTTGTTCTCTTTGTAATCCCCTTGTTCTCCTTGTACTCCTCTTGTTCTCCTTGCACTTCCCTTGTTTTCCTTGCACTCCCATTGTTCTTTTTGCACTTCCCTTGTTTTCCTTGTACTCCCCTTGTTCTCCTTGTACTCCCCTTGTTCTCCTCCTGTTTTCCTTGTAATCCATTTGTTCTCCTTTTAATTTCCTTGTTCTTCTTGCACTTCCCTTGTTTTCCTTGCACTCCTATTGTTCTCTTTGCACTTCCCTTGTTTTCCTTGTACTCCCCTTGTTATCCTTGTACTCCCCTTGTTTTCCTTGTAATCCCCTTGTTCTCCCCTGCTCGCACTCCCCTTGTTCTCCTTGCACTTCCCTTTTTTCCTTGTATTCCCCTTGTTCTCTTTGCACTTCCCTTGTTTCCTTCTACTCCCCTTGCTCTCCCTTTGTTCCCCTTGTACTCCCCTTGTTCTCCTTGCACTTCCCTTTTTCCCTTGTATTCTTCTTCTCCTTGTACTCCCCTTGTTCTCCTTGCACTTCCCTTATTTTCCTTGTACTCTCCTTGCTTTCCTTATACTTTCCTTATTCTCCTGGTTTTTCCCGTGCTCATCTTGTGTCTCCCTTGCTCTCCTTGTATTCCCCGTGTTTTCTTGTATTTTTCTCGTTCTCTTTGTACTCCCTTAGTTTTTCCCTTGGTCTTCCTATGTTCCCCTTGCTCTCCTTGTATTCCCTCGTGTTCTTATATTCCCCTTGTTCTCCTTGTATTCCCCATGTTTTTCTTGTATTTCTCTTGTTTTCCTAATATTCCTCCTGTTCCCTTTGTCGTTCTAGGCCCTTTGCTCTCGTTGTCTTTCCCTTTTACCGTATAAATCCATTGAATCTTTAGAGTGCCATATTTTTCGCTCAATAATTGATGATTGCATACAGAGCCTCATTTCATTTCTCGGACCACTCACACATAGTTCTACGTTAGAATATGCTGCATAGTACATTCATGCAACTGTCGACTTTTTACGGTTTTAATATATTATGTAGACTTCTTAAATATAATGTGTTCACGACTATGCAGCTATATTTTCCATGTGCGTTAGCTTCGTTATCTACATTATATAGGAGATAATCACCACAGAATGTTTCTCTTAAAAATTTAACGTCATTGGTATCTCCCCTGCAGAGATGGAAACTTGCAGGAGCCCCTGCTCTAAACGGAAACCTTATTTAGTTTTATAGTCGAAATGGTAGAGTGGATATCGAGACTCAAGTCGAAATCTCGGTTGAGTTCATGTGGAATTCGTCGTGGACAGAAACGATGCTGGCGAAACTTCTCTCGTGGTACTCCCGTTTATCATTTAATTTCACCACTGATCCATAATCGAAAATTTCCCTTATCATTAATGCAGCAACGAGAAACTAATGCTCCGTACTATTTTCGGATATAAACTATGGACGTCAAAAGTAGAACATTTCTTTATTTTACATATAAGATTATCAATTTTAACTACTTCAGTATATAGGCCTACACTTGGTTACTAAAAATATCACTTACTAGCCGTACCCGTGCGCTCCGCTGCACCCGTTAGAAATAAATATAAAGTAATTACATAATTAAAATAGGACATTTGACCCAGGGAACATTCGTGTTTGATAGAAGGATAAATCGTTTAATATGTTAACTTAATTTAAATTGCATCCAAATAATAAAAATGCTATCATTTTGGTCCACAGACACTCATTTGGTGCAATGACAATTCCTTTAATATGTTTCTTAATTTTTATTACATGCAACCATAGTTTAATGAAGATTGACATCATTTAGATTTAATGTGTATATTTTATTTACTTGTTATAGGTTTACATTGAATTATGGTAATAACTTAATTTTAACCCCTGTTTTCTACGTATTCAGTAAATGGCGCTTGGCCCACTATGGTTCTGAACCCTTCAAATAACTTAAATTATATTATATACTATTACATATTATATTATATTATATTATATTATATTATATTATATTATATTATATTATATTATATTATATTGTATTGTATTGTATTAGTCTATATTATATTATATTATATTATATATTATATTATATTATATTATATTATATTATATTATATTATATCAGAAGTTACTGTAATAACATTATAGCATTATGTCCATCTAGAGAAACTACAATTTCCAATGGTGAAATAATAATTATTTATACAAATCGGTTAATTTAGCTTCTGATATTACTTTCGGTTGTTGCTCTCCAAGGCCCCTTATAGACGAAGTCATTTGTTTTTTAATTCATTACACGGCCTTAGATGGCAGTTATTTTAATTTTAAAACTCATTTATCTCATTAAATATCAGTCCTATCAAAATTTTTCAAGGATTAAAACTTATTGGAAATTATTTTCAAAGAAACTTTTGTTATGTAACATTATTCAGAAAAATCAATAATAAGCGAGATATTTCGATTTATTTAATTCAGGCCCCCTTTTAAATAATGTATTTTGAATGCCATATAGCCTAAAATCTAAGTTACAACGAACTTAATTTATATTCCAATTTGCATCGAAATCCGTTCAGCCATTATCGCGGGAAAAGGTAACAAACATACAGACAGACATACATACGAACAAAAATTTCAAAAAAGCGATTTTCGGTTTCAGGATGGTTAATTATATATGTTAGGACCAATTATTTTTGGAAAATCGAAAATTACCAGACAAATTTCGGCTACAGATTTATTATTATTATAGACTAGCCGTACCCGTGCGCTCCGCTGCACCCGTTAGAAATAAATATAAAGTAATTACATAATTAAAATAGGACATTTGATCCAGGGAACATTCGTGTTTGATAGAAGGATAAATCGTTTAATATGTTACTTAATTTAAATTATATTTAAATAATTAAAATGGAATCATTTTGGTCCAGAGACACTCATTTGGTGCAATGACAATTCCTTTAACATGTTTCTTAATTTTTATTACATGCATCCATAGTTCAATGAACATTGACATCATTTACATTTAATGTGTATACTTTATTTTACTTGTTATATGTTTCCATAGAATTATGGTAATAACTTAATTTTAACTCTTGTTTTCTACGTATTCAGTAAATGGCGCTTGGCCCACTATGGTTCTGAACCCTTCAAATAACTTAAATAACTTATATTATATTATATTATATTATATTATATTATATTATATTATATTATATTATATAAAAAGTGTGTTGATAACGGATGCACCCCGATAAGTAAGTTTTCAGTTTGTTATGGGGGCTCTTGAATCTCAGGAGGAACAAATTTTATTTTACAACAGGGCAACATAATCTGCTTGACTCATTACCCAAATTTTTGCATTGCATTTAATGCATATGTATTTTATGTATTTTAGCTCGATTCAATTGAGCATAGTTAAAATTTGGATTATAAAATAATGAAATGCTAAGCTAACGTATTATTACTGCATACTAAATCAATACACTCTCGTTGGTCGTTAATTCTCTGAGATAAACATTATTTTAAGAAATACAGGAAACGAATACACAGAATAGCCTATCAAGTTTTCTGTGCATAAGAAGCTATTTTAATCTTACCTGTCCTCAATTCACTCAGAAGTTACTGTAATAACAGGGAAGCATTTATCCATGGACTAAAAATATATGAAATATGTAAATATAAATGTAAGTTATTTTTACGAACCAAAATATGGAATTAAATATGGATTTTTACCAAAATAGGAAATTTGTTTTTTAAATATGGACTTAAAATTATAAAAAAATGATTTATCTCGTTAAATATCATTTTAATCAAATTTAAACAAAAATATAATGGACGTACCTTATCGGAAATGAGTTTCAAAAACACAATTTTATTGTCATTTTTCATAAAAACAATAGGTTAGAAACATTTATTTCAAGTGCTGAAAAGTGAATCTTCTTAAATAATGTCTCTGAGGATAGATTTATACTGACTAAAGAGCGTTCGACGTCACAAGAAGTAACTGGTAATTTATATTCAATTTTCACGAAATGTCTGCATTATGGGGAAAAGTCCAAGTTAATCAGACTGTTGATTCACCAGACATCAGACAGCAAACAAAATTTTGTAGTTCTTCGGTTATCAGGGTTTTTAAAGTTACAGTGTATTTTGGGAGCTCTTACTGCATCTGCAAGATTTACCTCTACCAGATTCCAGTTGTTCCACAGTACTATTTATAATTTCAAAACTTTCAGATAGTGAAAGGTGACCTTTAATTTTGGAGACTTTTGAGATTTTTTTTGATGCATGAAAATGCCAATTTATTGAGCTAAGTCATTCTTCACACTCAATGTCACAGGTAACTGTAGCAGTATCAATTGAGACTGCATCTTCAGAAGTCAATGCAAGTGGAACATTGTTAATAGAGTCTATATGTTCGGCATAATATTCAACTGCTTCTAGCCATGAACCCCATCTAGTTAAAATTGGCTTTGGTGGCAATGTAAATTTGAGGGTACATTTTTTCAAATTCATTAACTCTACTGGGAGCTTTGAGAAATACATTTTTTCACTGATGAAATCAACAAATTGGCTTTAGGAAACTTGTCTCTGACCACTTTTATTAAACGATGAAATGCATGCGCCACACAAGTAAAATGAGTCAATTTAGGATATACAACAGATAATGCTTGTCCAGCAATTTTTTGACCATATAATTGCATCTAATAAAGAATAAACATTATCGTACATAATACCCTTTGGCCACAGGATACCCATAGCTTCGTTGAACAGTTTAACTATAGTTTTGTTATTGCACTTTTCTAGCAAAAAGATCACAAAAAAAAAGAATTCGTTCAGAATATTGTTAAACTTAACAAACCGATAACAACATTACCAACAAGTCTACCTTCTTTGTCGGGAATTATAAAAGAGGAAAAGAGAGTCTCATCAATGCAGAAACCCAAATTGAACTATCTTTAATTTCATCTCTTATCTTCTGTATTGAAAGTCATCGTAGATGGATGGAGCATAGTCTTCCTAAGTGTTGACTCAGTTGTTTGGAAATTGTATGTTGAGTATATTTTTCAAGGAAGTCTCTGAAGACCTTATTCTTTAGTTTGTACAAGAATATCAGCAGAGATCTGGAGATCTTGGGCAAGGTCGATGTTAAACTCCAGATCTTGGAACATTCGATGTTGTTGGTTGTGTTAGCGGGAAAACAATTGTCTCTGCTTGGAATTTAGTTGTGCAAATTGGTCCTCTTTGATGTTTACTGAAGTTGTAATGTGTTGTTGCACCAGGAACTTTTGTGTAGATGATACTGCAACATGATCTAAAATTACAAAATAATATTTTATTGTCAGTTGATAAACCATCTTCTTTAAATTCTGAAATGTAACTTGTTAGTTTTGATTTTAAATTGACTGAATGACGTACTTTTGGCATATTTAAATGTCTTTAGAGTGAATGATTCGAACCAAAACGGAACCTATGTGTAACTCTGATTGGCATTTAACTCATTGATGCTGTGGACAACGAAGTCTGTTAAAAATTTTAAATTAAATTAATACAGTTTTGTAACTTACTTTCCCATTGTTGATAGACAAAGAATAGCTAATTTTCAAATAACTCTGATGTTAAAGGGATTACTGAACATGTGTTTAAATCTCTATTGTTGAAATGTATTTTTAAAAGTTAATGGAATTTTGTTTTGTTTTATTGTTAAACCTAATATAAATGTTGTTTTATTGAAATATGGAAAATATAGGAAATTAACGAAAATATGTACTAAACTCTAAAATATTAATAAAATATGGAAAATAAAAAGTAGGATTTTTCAACCCTATTTTATCACATTTTGAAACAAAAGATAATGCAAAATATAAATTATATTAGCTTTATAAGTAAATATGTATTTACATATAAATCCTTTCCCTGGTAATAACATTATAGCATTATGTCCATACAGAGAAACTACACTTTCCAATGGTGAAATTAATAATTAATTATACAAATCGGTTAATTTAGCTTCCGATATTGCTTCATACGAACACAGAAACATTTTCTGTAGGCTATGATTCATAGCTTTCGATTGTTGTTGACCAAGGCCCCTTATAGACGAAGTCATTTGTTTTTTAATTCATTATACGGCCTTAGATGGCAGTTATTTTAATTTTAAAACTCATTTATCTCATTAAATATCAGTTCTATCAACATTTTTCAAAGAATAAACCTTATCGGAAATGATTTTTAAAGAAATTATTGTTATGTAACATTTTTCATAAAAATCAATAATAAGCGAGATATTTCGATTTATTTAATTCAGGCCCCCTTATAACCCCTCTTTTAAATAATGTATTTTGAATGCCATATAGCCTATAATCTAAGTTACAATGAACTTAATTTATATTCCAATTTTCATCGAAATCCGTTCAGCCATTATCGCGTGAAAAGGTAACAAACATACAGACAGACAGACAGACAGACATACAAACAAAAATTTCAAAAAAGCTATTTTCGGTTTCAGGGTGGTTAATTATATATGTGAGGACCAATTATTTTTGGGAAATCAAAAATTACCGGAAAAATTTCGGCTACAGATTTATTATTAGTATAGATTCCGCTTGTTGCCATGGTAGCCTTTTCTATCCGTCGGACTCTGCAGGAAGCAAGCAGAAATAAGGGGAAATGTCGACTCTTTAATTCATGCAGCCGTATCCTAAGACGTTTATCCGAGATTCTGGTAATTTCAATTTGTACAATGCCAATTTATTAAGCTTACAATCAAACATAGCAACTCAATGACTGAGCAAGGGCAACAGTAGAGTAGAGGAGAAGAAATCGATTAAGCTATAAGCAGAAGTCTGTGGCAAGTGGAAAGAAATAGAAGGCTATGTATATGATCCCACCTGAATATTCTCTTCCTTTTCCTTACGAATAGTGGCGATGTGTTTATGTAGGGTAAAAGTTGGTAATATTGTGATACGAGTAACATTATGATATTTTTTTTTTGGAAATTCATTACAGTTTTACAGAGCGAGAGGAGCAGCCATTTGCATTAACGTATTAACCCTTAAACTGGCAAAACTTCATTTCTCTCACTAGTTTATTAAACCGTGTCGGACTGTAAAGAAAACAGCTATCACAATGTCCATATTTTGTATGTTGTACAATATTATAGTATTGTGAAATTTTAATTTTCCTACCAATTTTTTTCTATTGTTCTATTAAAATTAAAGCATATAGCCTATTAACCTATTGTATCCTATCAGATACTTTGTGAATTTAAGGGTTAAGGGAAGTTCATCGACAAGTTTCTGCAAAAAAAAAACCGGTAATTCTCTTGCTCAGTAAACTTGTAATAAATTCTCAAAAAGAACTATCACAATATTACCAACATTTACCCTACATACAGGTTGCTATAATAGTTCCTTTACAAAGGCTCGGGAATTATAAAAGAGGAAAAGAGAAACAGTTCTTGTATGTGACGACAGTTTGGCAGATACGCCGTTTTTCCGTTAGAGGCGTTGACAGATTGGGTGGTATACGAGTTAAAGAAGTCACTATCTGTCGTTTACATGAAAGTATAGAGGTAGAATCTGCGCACCATTGGTACTCTGATTTTCCTAAAATTACCAGTTGTTTCGAGAAAAATCGTTGCAGCTACAGCTATGCGAGCAGCTAGTTCTTATACAGTACCTACAGAGGTCTCATAGACAAGAAATTTTACTTACTCTCACAAGATATAATCCATACAAGTGAGATCTGGAGATCGTGGTGGCCAAAGGTCCACTCTGTCAATCCAACGTCTTGGAATGGCATCGACGAAAAAGTGTGCAGGTATGACTCAACTGCCCCTAGCGGGAAAACGGCGCATCTGCCAGACTTATGTCACATATGCAAATTAGTCCTCTTTACCTATTCCACCCTACCTGAACCGTTGTAAGCAAACTAATTTAACAGTCTGTATACACTACATTTCGTATCACTCAACTCATGATCTAAATTAGGTGTATCGAAGATAATTTTGAAGGCTGTCGGAATATGAAAATCGACCCGTTAATTCTAAATAATCCGTAGCGCGAACAGCCCATGAAGGATCAAGGGCGACCAGCCGGCTGCTGGCCTCACGTTCAAATGCCTCAGCAGAGGTGAACGATCATCGAACCAGCCAGAACGGAGGTATAATTGGTTTTCTTAACCGGATTTCCCTACATTTCGCAGCTCCCTAATTCATCATGATGATGGGTGGACAACGATCCCATACATGGCCGAAATTTCATGGAAAAAATCTTTCCCATGAGGACCCGATTAGTGCAATATTGTTAAAAATTACGTGTTACATTATGGCTATATCAACTTCAGAGTAGACAAAGAATAGCAACTCGCTTAAATAAATTGCAGCAAAATTTTAGCCTATAGACTATACGTAGCTAAAATATATTATACGTAGGAATATATTTTTATTGTTTAATACTAAAGTGTCTACGCGCCTCTCTCTTTCATTTCAATCAAAGAAAAATGTTGTGTTATTTAAACATCACAGTAACATAAGGAGAGATTTCCGTATTTAGCCCGCATGTGTACATACATAATACATCCTTACTTTTAATAATAATATAAGTTGTATAAATTGCTCTCGCAGTTTTCTCTACGCCTATTTTATCACAATTTTTAAACAAAACAACGTAAGATTGAAATCTCTTTTTGAGGGCGTAAAATTTAATTTTGATATTAAAATTAATTATCCACTCATATCTTTTTTATTTATTTATACAATTATTCGGTTATAACTTCCAAGTTTCACTAATTTATAAACTATATATTTTTTTAATTGGTGAAATAATGAGGCGAAGTAGGCCAGAGAATCTAAGCCGTGATAAAAATGTAATTTTTTCTGATTATTTAATAAAAATGACACGAATTGACGTTACAGTAGACTAGAATTAGCAACCTACACGCGATTTATATTTAATTTTTATGTAAGACTGCATCTCATATACATTGCTTTCTTCATAGTTTCATTCGAATTGTTGTTGCGAATAATTTTCAAATTATCCGTTGAAAAAGTCCCGTGCTTTGTGCGGCAGAGTTGAAGAAACTGTGTAATTCAGTGAACTGCTTCTACAAGAAGTTGAATGAGCTATATTAAGACAGAATCCCGTGACAAGAAAACACAGTTTTAACGTTTACAAGATTCTAACTACAAACACTGAATGCAACGTTCTACAGTACATAACAAGAGATGGTGCTGGACTACACATACGAACACAAAAACATGCGCATGCGCAAACATATTACTCACCATCACATACAATTTGTCAGTTCTTGTTGTCCGACGCAGATGTGTTCCGCCATCTTAACCTTAATTCATGATAATATTCTTCACATTTCGTTAAAAAGAATAACAAGCCGTGTCTTCTGAGAATTTAGTATATGACAGCTGTTAAATTTTTGTCTTCTAGCAAATCATCTCATGATTAAATTTAATATTTTATCTGTTAATTATTTTTTGTCTTCCAGCAAATCAAATCATCCATCTTATGATTAAATTTAATATGACATCTGTTAATTTGTTTGACTTCTAGCAAACCAGATCATCCATCTTATGATTAAATTTTATGTGAGTGAATCGTTTTTTATTTTATAATATGTTTATTAAATATGGATTATGTTAAGTGTGTAAATGGATCGTTTCTGAGATCAGTTTTTTACTCGAAATTATAGGTGTGAAGTGTCATTAACACCACAATAGAAACCTTTTTCGTTGTTCGAGCCAATTACAATCCTCATTCTTTCTTTCTTTCTTGAGCTTACTTAAATTAGACCAATAATACTTATTTAATTGAATATACAGTATATTTTCGTCTAATGACTTATCTAAGTTTTAGAAAACAAATATCATAACATATAATAATTTGTTATTGCATTCTATATGTTATGCGAACGTTTTCGCCAATTGGCATCTTCAGGCATAATTTGCAATACGGTATCTAAATGTTTGTACCTATAGAATATTTGGTTACAATAATATTTAGCAAATACATATGAATAATTAATAATCAAATCAAACAATAATTTAAAACAGAACATATTAAAACAATGATTACATTTGGTTATTGTACTACCCTTGAATATTAAAACAGTAAAATACATAGTTATAGGTTAAAATTATAAAATATCTACAATTATACTTAATGTAATATAAACCTTGTTATACAAAATAACTTATCTCATCAATATGTGTGTAATAAGCCTGTTTACTCGCAATTTAATTACTGATGTGAGAAGTTATTTTGTATAACAAGGTTTACATTATGTACAATTGAATCGGTCGGAGCTAAATGGAATTAAGTCACTTTTGACAACTTTTCAGGAGAAGCAAAAATATTCTACTAATAACACAAATATTACATTTTTATGTTATAGAAGACAAAAGAATATTTAAAAGTCTTAGTTCCTTCTTCCACCGTTCGATGCGCATGACATCCGTTGTTCAAATTGTTGCATAACCCAAAACTTCATATTTTGACTTTTCCTTTTAGCTCCGACCGATTCAATTGTAGAAAATTTATAATTTTAACCTATAACTATGTATTTTACTGTTTTAATATTCAAATAACCAAATGTAACCATTGTTTTAATATGTTCTATTTTAAATTATTGTTTGATTTGATTGTTAATTTTTCATATGCTTTTACTAAACATTACTGTACCCAAATGTTCAATATGTACAAACATTTAAATATTGCAAATTATGCCTGAAGATGCCAATAGACGAAAACGTTCGCATATGATATACAGGGTCCGGCATTTGGTTCTTTAGAGTTTCAACATGCTCTTATAAAGGAACTGTAAGGTTTAAAAATTAAAAAAATAACACATTATGTAACTTGAATAATGCAATTTATTAGAATGTCTTCATTTTTTGAGAATTGCATAATTGAAGTGATCCCCTTGGTATCTTATGACCTGTTGTAATCTTACACGGAAATTGTTCATGACACTTTGCAATAAACCTGGGGTTTCGTTGATTTCTTACACTTCAACCTGTATCCTGTTCTTCAGATCCTGGATAGAGTGTGGTCTGGTTTGAAACACTCTTGCTTTGAGGGTGACCGTATAGTGAGCTGTTTCTGCTGCAGTCATGATTGGTCCCTATTTTTTCGAAGATGGAAATGATAGGGCTGTTACAGTGAATGGTGAACGGTATCGACAGATGTTACAGCCATTTAGAGGCGCACTAAACAGGGATGACATGTGGTTTCAACAAGATGGGGCTACGGCCCATACTGCCAGAGATGTATTTATTTTAGTTATTTATTTATTTAAACTGGTAGAGATAAGGCCATCAGGCCTTCTCTTCCCCTCTACCAAGGGATTACAACTACAATATTAAGAATACAATTACAATTATAATTACAATTAATATTAAATTTACAAATACAGTAAAAATCAAAGTACTAAAAGATTAACTGAATAATAATAGCTAGACAGTTTATTGTAAAAGTTAAGAAGAGAGTTTTTTTTATTAATTAAGTAAAAAGTAAACCTACTCTACGCAGTAAGAAAATGCTTAATAAGTTTGCTTTTGAACGCTACTAAATTCCGACAGTCTCTGATGTCACTGGGTAGGGTATTCCACAAGCGCGAGAGCGAGATTGTGTATGATGATGATGAATACGATGATGTCTTATGTGTTGGTATGGCTAGTATGCGGCTATTTTTCGTGCGAGTGAAGAGATTATGATATGATGACAGGTAACTGAAACGGGAGGTAAGGTAGGTAGGTAGGTGTAGAGGTATGAAAGACTTGGAAAAGGAGAACAAGAGAATGAAAATTTCTACGTTCGTTAGGCCGTAGCCAGTTTAGAGTTTGGAAGGATGGGGTAATGTGTTCAGCGCGACAGACATCGCAGACGAAGCGAACACAAGAATTATGAACACGTTGTAATCTTTGCGACTGGTTGACATTGAGGTCAGTCAGTAGAAAATCACAATAATCGAAGTGGGGCATTACTAGTGTTTCCACTAGTATTTTCTTGGGTATACTTGATATACTGCAATTGTTGAGAAATTTCTTCCCAGGACGCATAATTTCTCACTTTGGAGATAGGCTTATCAATTGGCCGGCTCGATCCCCAGATTTAACAGCTCCTGACTTTTTTTGTGGGGACACACTCTATCCAAGGATCTGAAGAACAGGATACAGGCTGAAGTGGAAAAAATCAACGAAACCCAGGTTTAATGCAAAGTTTCATGAACAATTTTCGTGTAAGATTACAACAGGTCATAAGATTCCAAGGGGATCACTTCAAATATGTAAT
This sequence comes from Periplaneta americana, assembly GCA_025594305.2. NCBI lineage: Eukaryota > Metazoa > Arthropoda > Insecta > Blattodea > Blattidae > Periplaneta > Periplaneta americana. The sequence goes on along the minus strand of JAJSOF020000029.1, from coordinate 42,654,188 downwards.
TTTCAAAAAATGAAGACATTCTAATAAATTGCATTATTCAGGCTACATAATGTGTTATTTTTTTATTTTTAAACCTTACAGTTCCTTTATAAGAGCATGTTGAAACTCGTCAGAACCAAATGTCGGACCCTGTAGAATACAATAACAAATTATTTCGGAATATGTAAATAAGAACTTTCTTGTGTTTAATATTATTAACGTACCTTGTTAACATATTTCGACCTGTTTTCGGTCATCTTCAGAACTGGTCGTTGTTGGTCTTGGTGCTTCTTGTTTCCTGTGTGGGTGTGTTCGTAGTGTAGAGTCAAAGAGTGTATGTGTTTTGAAATTGAGTTGTGTGTTGAGAATATCATTGGGGTGTGTTTTCGTGTGTCTGTATATTTCATATTGTTCTAGTGTGTTGAGTTTCTGGCTTTTTGGTTGGATGTGCAGTATTTCCATGTCTGTGTTGATGTCTCTGTAGGTGTGGTTGGCATTTGTGATGTGTTCTGCATATGTGGAAGTGTTTTGTAATTTTTTTATGGCTGTGATGTGTTCTTTGTAACGTGTTTGAAATGATCTGCCTGTCTGTCCTATGTAGAAGTTGTTGCAGGTGTTACATTTGAGTTTGTATACGTCTGTGTGGTTTTATTTGTTTTTTTGTGTTGTTTGTATGTTGAGATGTTTTTGTAGAGTGTTGTTTGTTCTATATACGATGTTGTAGTTTAATTTCTTGAATGAGGTTGCAATTTTATGTGTGTTTTTGTTTTCGTAGGTTAGTGTGATGTATTTTTTGTGTTCTTGTGTTTGTGTGCAACAACTTCTACATAGGACAGACAGGCAGATCATTTCAAACACGTTACAAAGAACACATCACAGCCATAACAAAATTACATAACACCTCCACATATGCAGAACACTTCACAAATGCCAACCACACCTACAGAGACATCAACACAGACATGGAAATACTGCACATCCAACCAAAAAGCCAGAAACTCAACACACTAGGACAATATGAAATATACAGACACACGAAAACACACCCCAACGATATTCTCAACACACAACTCAATTTCAAAACACATACACTCTTTGACTCTACACTTCGAACACACCCACACAGGAAACAAGAGGCACCAAGACCAACAACGACCAGTTCCGAAGATGACCGAAAATAGGTCGAAACATGTTAACAAGGTACGTTAATAATATTTATGCTCGACCATGCTGAAATGTAGTAATTATACACCTGGTAGCAGACCTTTAATGCATGTCATTAAAGTACACCTACTCATTAAAGGTCAGGTCTTTCAGCCAATGACGACTCAGGTTACAACTGTTCAGCCAATGACAGGTCAGCTTTCTACCGTTATAAAACCGCAAGTATCGATTATTCTCGGATATGCAATCGAAAGAGAATTAGCGAAAAGTCACGGAGGCTGGAAATCCAATACTGTCGCAGAAGGTTATGTTCTGTTACTATAATAATTAGCGTTAATTGTAAATAATATTCAAATAAATACAATTTGTCATCTCGTTTTTCAATGTCTAATTTAATTTCAATGTTATCTCTGTAGGTTCTTATGGCCTAGCAAGGTCAATGTGAACATCTGTTCCTCGGAAAAAATCAATACTTTCGCGTCTGGCACATCTCACAACATACGGGACATTGGTCAAGGTCAGATACAAAGAAAATTAATAATATCAAGTTAGAAATATGGTCGAGCATACAAAGTCGTATGAAACTCGCCTATAATGGTAATTAAGAAGCTCGTATGAAAATTATGAAACGAGCGCAAGCTCGTTTCATAAATATTCATATTCGCTTCTTAATTGCCTTCATTATAGGCTCGTTGCATAATGTACTATTAACACAAGAAAGTTCTTATTTACATATTCCGAAGTGATGCAGTGTTAAAAGTTGTGTAATCAAGATGAATAACAAATTATTATTATGTTATAATAGCATTATTTGTTCTGTAAAACTTAGATAAATCATTAGACGGAAATATATATTTAATTAATCAAGTATTATAGTAGACTTATCGGAAATACTAGTAAAATGAATTTTAAGATAGACAAATAATGACAACATTTGAAATTCCCAACACAAAGCTTCGAATATAAATTTATAAAGTACAAAAATAATATTGATAGTTTTGTGTCCAGGGGATGTTTGTGGGAGTGCAGAACTGGAGAAGGGAGGTAGTGTTAGAAACCACTCGGCATCGTGTGCAGCACAAGTTTAATTGCTAAAGACACAATGATACATCTCAACATAGTGCAGTGCTGCTTCCACAGTAAGCATACAAATTACACCACACACCGTGGCGCGACGCCACATGCTCATTTCTTACAACTAAAAATATTCCTTTTTCCACCAAAATTTTCGACTATTATCATTTGTAACTAATGGAGTTTGCTGTCTTTCACAATGAAAGCACTACAAAGCCCAAGTTTAAAAACAAGATTAAGTATTATAATATATGGACTTTTAAATACAACTTATAACAAGAATAGATTTTACTTTGGGCTTCTTGCAACAACTTAACATTTGACACAGTTTTACATGACGTACATTTGTTTACTGCAACGCCTAGTACTGTCATATACCCATGATATTTTAAATGCTTATTTGTCTGTTAATGGAAAGCACTAATATCAAGCCATCATCAACACAATATGCAGAGAGACGGGAAAATATAATACATGCTTGCTATTATTTAATAAATTTAACTTGTAAATGTCGGGACATTCGCCTTTTAGATTTTAACCTATGACTCATTCCGCAACAGCGCATTTTGCAAGAAGAAATGTATCTTTAATAATCATTCACTCCAAAATGAATCATTTAATATTTCACTTTCATGACATACACTAATTTTAGAAATACCAAAAGAATAAAACAATAATTGGAGCCTATTTTCTGTGGGTTCACATTTATTTAGTAATTTTTTAAAGCTCTTATCTATTTATAAAAAAAGTGTACTGCACTGAATGTGCAAAATCATCTGTGATGTCATGTAAGCATAAAATATGAACGAAATTCAACTAAAAGTAACTTCTAAGTGTAGACGTTCCAGAAAAGGAACTTTTTCGAAAACTGGGGATAATAAAAATGAAAATGTCAAAAATCATTTCCTTGCCCTGATGAAGTACATAGAATTATTACACATATATTTATATAATAATATTCTCCTTCAACAAAAATTGCTTGAATTGTGTAAATAATATCATACAAGGTACAGCGAAGTTATAAGACAATTTTGAATACAATTCTTTAATTATATTTGTTCGATTTCTTGTGTAATCCACTGAGCCTTATTGATATCTACATTGCAGAAATGTGATTGTACGTACCTTAAAGTTTTCACGTCATATTATAATTAAAATCAAAGCTTATGTCCTTATACAACTTTGGAAAGTTAAGATCTATGTCCTTATACAGTCTGGAAAGTTAAGATCTATGTCCTCATACAAGTTTGGAAAGTTAAGATCTATGTCCTTATACAAGTTTGGAAAGTTAAGATCTATGTCCTCATACAAGTTTGGAAAATTAAGATGTATGTCCTTATACAAGTTTGGAAAGTTAATATCTATGTCCTCATACAAGTTTGGAAAGTTAAGATCTACGTCCTTATACAAGTTTGGAAAGTTAAGATCTATGTCCTTATACAAGTTTGGAAAGTTAAGATCTATGTCCTTATACAAGTTTGGAAAGTTAAGATCTACATCCTTATACAAGTTTGGAAAGTTAAGATCTATGTCCTTACAAGTTTGGAAAAGATCTATGTCCTTACAAGTTTGGAAAGTTAAGATCTACATCCTTATACAAGTTTGGAAAGTTAAGATCTACATCCTTATACAAGTTTGGAAAGTTAAGATCTATGTCCCTACAGGTTTGGAAAGTTAAGATCCATGTTCTTATACAAGTTTGGAAAGCTAAGATCTATGTCTTTACAAGTTTGGAAAGTTAAGATCTCCAGTAATTAAGGGGATGCGCTACTAAAAATAGTCAAATTTTGACAATTGCGCTTAAAAATTCACGGTTTCATGAGGAGTATTTTCGTGAAAATTTTACCTCAATATTTTAATTATAAGTATAATTTTATATAATTTGATACAAGTTGTGTTAATGCACGAGTTACGCGTAACCAAAAATTTCAATTTAATCATCTCATAAAAGAAATTTTGTACGTTTTCAACGACAAGTATTCATTTTATTTCTCAGTAGTTAAAGTTAGTGAGATGAAACTTGGCGAAGTTATTCAATAATATCTCTGTTGTGAAATGCAACATTTGAATGGCTGTATTCATGATAGTTTTATTGCTAGAGAATTATACTTGAATATACATGGACATGCATTAAAACATTGCAAGATAACGGATATAACTGTCACAGTTCCATTACAAACTGGTTATGATTACGTGTTCAAATATGGCCGAAATATGAGTAACACTTTTAAAGTACTCAGCACTTACAAATAATTCTGAATACATACATAATTTATTGTTTCTCTACGGCAGAGAAGCTAAATGAAAGTTTTATATCAAAATACTTATCTTTTTCCTCACTTTGTATAATGGCGGAACAAATGAAATTTCAGACATTTTATTTCATAATACTGTAAAGTCCAGTAAAAAGCAATGCCATCTATAAAGTTGTAATTCGTAGTCATACAAGAATGAATTCTCTTTGAAAAGATAAACACATATAGGACTAATTTATATGTAGCTTATATTTTTAGAACCGTATCGGACTGTAATTCTATTTCAAGTTAAAGCTCGCCATACCATGAATTTCGAAAGAAATAAACAGAATAAGAAAAGAAGAAAATGTGACTTTTCATGTCTTGGAACAATAAAGGGATGACATCTCAAATATACACCACAGCATCAGAGATAACAAGAATACAGAACATCTATGATGGTAACAGTTGGGGATGAAAAAATTGCGGCCATTTTACTTCCCATATGAAAAACAAAATGCACTTCAGAGTCTTTGTGAAGTAATGAAAAGAAGATACCCTTGCCTCGAGTGGATACCGAATCCGTGATCTTAAAGGTAATATTCAGTAGCTTTAAGACTGATATAACTCAGCTCTATGACAGATATTTCGTGTTCAAACTAAAAATGTGTTACGATTTCGTAAAAAATAAAAGTAGTTTATTAAATTAAATTTAAATGCTTACAATACTTTTGCGGTACTTGGTTAAAATCTATACATGAAATGTTTCATAGGTTAAAACATTGTGGACAGAACGTCTCGGAAATCTTTCAAATATAAATGAAGCTTGTTTTATAAATTTCACATATACACACAGAATGAGAAGCTATTTGACAAACAGGGAGAACAAAGGAACGCGATAGCAAAGGAAAGTAGGCCATTTGAGCAATAATATTGCTATTTATGTTTATCCGTGACGTGCAATACTCCATTTCAAGTAAAAAAAAAAAAGAAAAGGCGATGTCTTTTATTCAGTCAAAATTTTATAGGTCTATTTCTTCGTGCCAAGAAACAACTTCATGTAGTATATAGGCTATCTTATAAAAATCATGAATCATACTTTCGACGCTCATCTCTTCAAAGCGTCGTTCATCTGAAAGTAATATTTTCAACACTTCTAAAAGTTATTCAAATTCAATTACACGTATAAGAAAAACAAGCATTTCAGATCTGGAATCATAGCTTGGTTTTCAAACTCCACTGAAGTGAGATAACTGACTTAATACGCATACAAATTCTGTGTACTGTATCAACTTTTGTATGGAGGTTAATAAAAGATTTTCAAAACAAAGAATCTGTTTTAAATGTGTCTGCCTAGCTGACACCATATATTATTAATAAAAATACAGATATTTCACAAATTATTTATATTCCGTATATTCTCCTTTATTGAAGCTAAATTTATCTTCATGTCATAGACTTAAATGGAAAAAAAACTACTTCTTTAATTAGGAGAAAAACTTCCAATAGAAACAAACTAGGCCTGCATTGAAGATCAGTTTTCATTCATCTCTCATAACTGTAGCATCACATAGCAGTGAATATAAAATAAATAAAGATAAGCATTGCTGTCATCTTCATTTAATATTTCTATCATAAGCGTAGAAATACTAAGAATTATCCTGAAATTATTATCAATTCAACGAAAAAGGAAGCACAAATGAATGATATTGAAAATTTGCACATTATAGTACACTATTTCAATTGGATGAGATCGAAACAATGAATGGAAAATGGTTACAAATTTTCGCATCGCAGAGAAATTTTAAAATTTCATAATTTTCTTACTCGTATGTGCGAAATAATCGTCTACAAATTATTATTATTATTATTATTATTATTATTATTATTATTATTATTATTATTATTATTATACATTACATAATGTTTTCCTTGTAAAAAAAACAGACACCCGCGGTAGTACAGAATCTGAAGCATATTAAAATCGTTAAAATGATTAATTTAATGTATGAATATTTTAAGTTTTGTGAAATTTTTGTTGGAAGAACTCAAATTGCTACAGAACAGATAAAAATAATAACAAAAATGTAAATTTTACACATTCAAATGGTGTAATGGTATAATAATTTGTCACTGTTTGGAAGAAAGTTTTTGGGAGCCATATTATGCGCAAGATGGCTGCTTCCCATCCTGTGGGTGCGAATATTTTAACGATTAAGCAAGCATGTCTGGACTGCAACAATAGATAAACTACTTCAAAGTTTTAATTCTATAAAATATACAAATCACCTACTCACAACATTCATCTCTCTGGCTATTCATAGCCCTTTTCTCAATTGTTTAGGTTATGTAAACAGAATTCCTACAATGTGTGTGTATGTGTGTGTGTGTGTGTGTGCAAATTAACAATTCTTATTTTAAAATAAGGGACGCCTTCTTAAATCAAGGCTAATATCGGGTACAGCTACAAAGAGGTTTACCTTTAATTGAAACAATTAATATGGAATCATGTCACTCAAGATTTCCCCGAACCCTTCTTGAATAGAAATATTATGTATATATTTCACTCGAATTGTCCACGTTATGGATGCTGGATGCTCCACAATACCAACAATTCGTCTGAAATTGTGTGTGGAATCTTCAAGATAGATGTGACTGCAATCTGGCTCGTCGCGCGTGCATCGAGATATCGATAGTTTCGTTGTCGATACCGACTATTTCTGTTATGGTTTACGTAATACTTACGTCATCGCTGGAGCCTCTTTCCTCTTGAGAACTAGGTGTGGTCTAAACAATCAAACAAACAGCAAACGAAAGTCATTCCGCCTTAACAAACTAGAAACAGTCCATGCCCGTTCACAATACCGCACCCTGTGGATTTCTGGACAAAATTTGGGGCGACTGGGCTCCAATTTCAATATAATTTACATATTTTAATTTTAATGATGCCTAAAATAAAGAACTGCTGTGGTGAAAACAAGTTTGTAGCAGCAAAAATATATCTCTGGAGACTTTCTCTAGTACAATTTTGGCAATGGAAAAGAACATTTTAGAATTAAGAAGACCTAATTATTCTTATATTTTATTATTTTTGAGGACAGTATTTCCTTCAACAGTGTTTAACTTATGAAAATATACTCATATTATTTTCAAAACATTTCTCAAATAAGACAAATGACAGTGCAAAAGAAATTTTAAGTTGAACATATAAGAATACTGAATAGTTGTGACGATTTTATGTAACGTAGTATTGTCAAAAAAGAAAATTGACAAAATAGAAATCTTATTAATCTTTGATTTTCTTGATTCTTCCTTGAGATTATGTATCGTTCAACAATAACACTTTTTAAATACCTGCATGCTTCCTAAAATATCTAAATAAGTGCAAAACACAGCAATTATACAAAATGTATAATGTCAGTGAAAATTTATTTTTTTAATTATTTTGAATTACATTACTCATTGTTAATACTTCTAGAATGAAAATATAATATGGGTCCTACAAACGGATAACAAACTGTTTGAAATATTATTAATTGGAACTTTCACATGAATATTTCAAATTTAATTGGAAAAAAATACTAATGATTATGTAAGATTGAGCTGAAAATGGCGGAGTTATTTTCAAAATATAATTTTAAATTTCTGCAAATAAATAAAATAACATAGTTGACTAACTATTTCGTGTATGTATATATTTGAGAAGTAGATAATGGTTCAGAGTTTGGACCACAAATCTCGTTTGGACAACAATCTTCAACAATAAATAATGTGTAAGTATTTAAAACTTGTCAGTATCAAAATTTTGTTACACTAATCAATTTTGTAAAATTCCTTTGTGTGGAAATTTAAACGTGTGAAATAGAGAACATACTTTATGCAATCTAATATTACTTATTTTATGTTCGCATGAAATGCAATATTTTTTCCAAATTGACAGGGAATCTTCATTGGTAAGTCATATATATATATATATTTATCATAATAATAGAGAGTACTCTCCATATAAGACGAATTCAGAATGTGGATAAATTACGTGAGGTTATCTAAGGCGGGGGAAGGGCGGGCATTGTGGTTGTGAACGGGCTCTAATCTACTGGGAGGGAAATCATATCATTTGGAGACATTATTTGCGTTGCAATTAATTTGTAAGTTATTCGATATACTACATTAATAAACATAACAAAACTGTGCGTTTAAGTAATATAAGATTATAAAGAAAGGCTAATTTCTCATCATGCAGTTGTATAGAAGACGAAGTGACTCTGAGGCTGGTCCAAGTCTATGAAGATGGCCAGTTATGATAACCCTCTTCTCGCCTGATAAAGTTAGATTCAACCATCGATGCATCCTGTAACTATAACACAGCGTAAAAAAGCCTTTAACTAGATCACATATGGGCAGGAAGAAGTACTCAAGATATAAATGACTGGACTTTCATATTTAAATAAAATTGTTGTCCCTGAACATTTCTTCTTCAACTTTGTCTTTGACATAATATTCAGCGTATTCCGAATCTCACCGGACCGGTGGGCATCAGTGACGTCACGCTGCAGCGAAATAGGAACAATACTGCAGGAAGGTTCAATAGCTATCATGGCGGCTGTACGAGTTGTTGTATGTTCTACGCTAGCAAGATTTTGCGAAATTTTCATACTGTCCTCTCCCTCAAAGAAAAGCGAGTACAAAGAATTTATTTCTTGAACAAGTAGTAATAACTGGTCCGTTGATATGTTCCGTCATAAGCCATTAATATACAGGGTTAGTTAAAAGTCCCGCACCACCTAAATAACTTTTGAAGCATACGGTTCAGTGACATGAAACTTGGTATGTGAGGATAATCATATACTAAGAACTCAATAATGGTATTACCGAGTTTTTTCTACTTCCGGAAGTAACTCCAACTCTCTTATTTTAAATGGAACACCCAATATATTTTTTATTTTTGAATAAAGCTCATTAAGAGATTTTCAAAAAGTACCCACACTCGATACTTCTGTACAAATTCAGTGTTGCTAAGTCAAGAAAACAGAAAAGTGTATCGAATATTAACATAATAAACGCACCACCTAAATAACTTTTGAAGCATACGGTTCAGTGATATGAAACTTGGTATGTGAGGATAACCATATGCTAAGAACTCAATAATGGTATTACCGAGTTTTTTCTACTTCCGGAAGTAACTCCAACTCTCTTATTTTAAATGGAACACCCAACAGGGGAGAGTCGGTTAGTATCGGACATCGGGTAATATCGGACAGTGAGTTTCTTTCATCTACCACACGATGATAGTACCTGATTGACATGGCTACGTTTCTGTGATGTCGCATAGAGAAACGTAAAATTGGTGGTAGACGAAAGAAACGCATTGTCCGATATTACCCGATATATCTGACTTTTATTTTTGAATAAAGCTCATTAAGAGCTTATCAAAAAGTACCCACACTCGATACTTCCGTACAAATTCAGTGTTGCTAAATAAAAATGGAAGTGGTGCAAGATATTCCTAAAGCCTGGTTAAATCATTCCTTAAATGGTTTCTATGATCGAGTGACACATTGTAAAGTAGCTGAGGGCTACCAATTTGAACACATAATTTGGAAGGTGAGCTAGCTTTAATTTGTTTTTGTTAAGAAAGGAGTATTTTTATTATTTTAATATTCGATACACTTTTCTGTCTTCTTGACTTAGCAACACTGAATTTGTACAGAAGTATCGAGTGTGCGTACTTTTTGAAAAGCTCTTAATGACCACTATTCAAAAATGAAAAAATATATTGGATATTCCATTTAAAATAAGAGAGTTGGAGTTACTTCCGGTTAAACTCGGTAATACCATTATTGAGTTCTTAGTATATGGTTATTCTCACACACTGTACCAAGTTTCATGTCACTGAACCGTATGCTTCAAAAGTTATTTAGGTGGTGCGGGACTTTCAACTAACCCTGTATATATATTTTTTACGTTGTGCTCATTACACACAACCAGGGTTGGGCGAGTAAATTACCTGTACGTATTTTACGTGTAATTTACATGCAAAATACGTAATGTAGAAAACTATTTTATACACGGAGTAATAAACTAACATTTATTGAGTTTCAAAATCTAAACCGGTAATTATTATCAAAATAAGCAATTAACGAAGTGACAATCTCTCGAGTCTCCTCGAGTCTGTACCAAAGGCCTTAGTCCCAGAAGCACTTCGTCTCCTCACAACTATGCAATCCGCAGGCCATGCTGTCAGTCTTAGAGAGCCACACTCCTTGCTTACGTCCACGTTCAGGTCACATCAGAAGCATCTTTCCGTGTTCAGTTATATCTTACGACTCGACAAGCTTCATGTTCATTCAAAGTACAGGAAAAGGAACGGTTGTGCAGCCTGATTTACAACTGAACGTGGATGTAACATAGCAGATGGGCCTTCCAAAGAGGCTTAACTGAATCTATCAATTTTATTAATTGTATTATAAATTAAGAGTTAGCCGACTGGGAGATGAGAATTCTCTCACATAATCTACTTCAAGATTTAATTTTTTTGTTGTTCCGTTTTCGAATTATTTTGTAAAATTGATCTTCCTCTAGTCTTCCAGTAAAGGCTGGTTCACAATAAGCCGGGAACGGAAACGACAACGAGAACGAAAACGGAAATAATGTTAAAATAAATGTATTTAAATGTGAGCGTTCACAATAGTTAATTGTGATATAGTTCGATAAATATTTTCAGTTTGTTAAGATGCATTGAATGAATGAATGAATGAATGAATGCTAGCCATAATGTCCCATGTTGGGCAAAGGCCTCCCGTGATGGGGGTAGAAGCCCCTTTACAGAGGTGGCTCATGAATACTCGCTTGATGAGCCAATCCAAGTGAGCTGATATAGTTGTCGTGGATACTGTCGTGAAATGGTTATTAACAATGATAAACTTTAACTAGTAAGATATATTACTATTATTTAATTATTTCAGATACTATTACAGTTAGTAAAATAATCATTATTCATTACAATGACATAGGAAGGAGCAGTTGTTATATTACGTCTATTTTCAAGAGATATTCTAGCTATAGCGTATAAGTACAAGTGAAATTAGAGATTTATTTTATTTTAGCTGTATCAACTACGATGACATTGGTGATAACGAGATGGTATTTGGCGAGATGAGGCCGAGGATTCGCCGTAGATTACCTGGAACTCACCTTACGGTTGGGGAAAACCTCGGAAAAAACCCAACCAAGTTATCAGCCCAAGTGGGGATCGAACCCGCTCCCGAGCGCAACTTCAGACCGGCAGGCAAGCGCTTTAACCAACTGAGCCACGCCGGTGGCCTATAGTCAAGATAATCGTAGGATTCACCTTTCATATTCCTATTCCATATCGGAAATATAGTTCAAAAGTTCACTTTGAATGGGTGTCCACCAAGATGTCATTAAGCCTATAAGAAAGGGAGCAAAAAGAAATAAGAAAATGAGAGAAAAGGAGGGAGATTGAAATAATACAAGAGAAATAAGAGAACATACGAAAAGAAAGAATAAAAACAAAGCTAATAAAGGCTTGGAGGAATGGCGAAGAGAAAGAAGAAACAAAATAATGAAAAAGTGAAGGAAGAAAATAAACAGAAATAAAATGAGAAGAAGAGTAAAACAGAAAACGAAGTACAGAGGAAGAAAAGAGAAATTGGGAGAGAAGGAAACTGAATGTGAAAGAGAAATAAACAATACTTACTTACTGGCTTTTAAGGAACCCGGAGGTTCATTACACCCTCACATAAGCCCGCCATTGGTCCCTATCCTGAGCAAGATTAATCCAGTCTCTACCATCATGTCCTACCTCCCTCAAATCCATTTTAATATTATCCTCCCATCTACGTCTCGGCCTCTCCAAAGATCTTTTCCCCTCTGGCCTCCCAATTAACACTCTATATGAATTTCTGGATTCGCCCATACGTGCTACATGCCCTGCCCATCTCAAACGTCTGGATTTAATGTTCCTAATTATGTCAGGTGAAGAATACAATGCGTGCAGCTCTGCGTTGTATAACTTTCTCCATTCTCCTGTAACTTCATCCCTCTTAGCCCCAAATATTTTCCTAAGAACCTTATTCTCAGAAACCCTCAATCTCTGTTCCTCTCTCAAAGCGAGAGTCCAAGTTTCACAGCCATACGGAACAACCGGTAATATAACTGTTTTATAAATTCTAACTTTCAGATTTTTTGACAACAGACTGGATGACAAAAGCTTTTCAACCGAATAATAACAGGCATTTCCCATATTTATTCTGTGTTTAATTTCCTCCCGAGTGTCATTTATATTTGTTACTGCCGCTCCAAGATATTTGAATTTTTCCACCTGAAATAAACAATAGAGGAAGAAAAAGAAATAGGGAAAAGCAGGAAGAGGCGAAAGAAAATTAAGAAGGAAATAAAGACTAGAATCTTGGTCAGCAGCTAAAAAATGAAAGGAAAATGACGCAACAGAAAGAGAGTGACATGAGAAGACAAGATTATCCAGGAGTGAGAGGGGCAGAAGTTAGATAGTGCCAACGAATAATAAGTACATACACATACACAATGTTCTGCCCAGCATTCTCCAACCTTTCCTATTTTCTGTCTTCGTCTTAGTCTCCGTATATGATCCATATATATTAATGTTGTCTATCATCTGATATCTTCTTCTGACCCGAACTCTTCTCCTGTTCACCATTCCTTACAGTGCATCCTAAAGTACGCAGTTTCTTCTCAGCCAGTGACACAATCAATTTCTTTTCCTCTTCCTGATCAGTTTCAGCATCATTCTTTCTTCACCCATTCTTACCGACACAGTTTCATTTCTTATTCCGTCTGTCCATTTCACACGCTCCATCCTTCTCCATATCCACATTCAAAATGTTTCTATTCGCTTCACTTCATTTCACTCTAATGTCTATGTGTATGCTCCATACAAAGCCACACTTCACACAAAACACTTCACTAGTCTCTTCCTTAGTTATTTCTTTAGAGATCCGCAGAAGATGCCCCTTTTTATATTAAAAGCATCTTTAGCCATTGCTATCTTCATTGGTTATAGTACACTCCAAGTATTTGAGCCGTTCACGTGCTCTACTGCCTCATTTAGAATTTGCAAGTTTACCTTCTTTGTTTTTCTTTCTGTAATCATGGTCTTTGTCTTGTTTGTATTGATATTCATCCCATAGTGCTCAAAGCCATCATCTAGCTCCAGTAGCATATCCCTTAGTATCATCACCTCTTCTGCTAAAGGTGCCGTATCATCAGCAAATCTTGTGTACTTTATCCTTCCTCCTACTATCACACCTCCCATGTTCTGAAAACAGTTCTTCGCTAAATCCTCCAAGTAGATGTTGAACAGGGTATGTGATAAAAGTCATCCTTGTCTTAATCCTCTCCCTATTTCACTTCCTTCTGATATTTCTTCTCCTATCCTGACTTTGACTCGTTTCATAATATAAAGATTACTTAATAGCCTCTCTCTTTCCAATCCACACCAATTTTCTTTGGAATCCCCATCAGTTTATTCCTATCCACTCTGTCAAAAGCCTTTTCTAGGTCTACAAATACTACCGTATCTATACTTCTTTATTCATCTCGAGGCATCTTTCGCCGATTGTTCGTAGCAGTCCAATTGCATATCTCGTAACTTTTTCTTTTCTGAAGCCAAACTGCTCTTCTTCCAACTGTTCTTTCATCTTAGAATATAAATGTCGATTTAGTATTCGCAGGAGATTCTTCGCCGAGTGTAATATCAGGCTAAACATCCTGAACTCACACTTCTTGGCATTATTTTTATTTGGTATTGGAAGCAACATTTTCTCCGTAAAATCTTCAGGGCATTCGCCTTTCTCATATATTTAAGGGGCAAAAAAAAGTTGTAACTTAAGAGGTTGTTGCTTAAGTGGCAAAACACTGGCAAAGGAAAACGAAACATAAGTGATAAAGTAAAAATGGTTATGGTGTCTGGAAAGTGATAGTGATAGTTGTTTGGTTAATTGTCCGAAGACAGGTCTGAACCTCACAAGTGATATCAACAAGACACCACTTATGGGAGAACTAGGCTAGGAGATAATGGGGTAGGATGGCCAGCTACTTTCCCCCTCCATAGGAACTGTAATAAAGAAAAATAATAAAAAAATGGAAAGGCGAGGAAATAATAATGGAAAAAGATGAGAAAGGTAATAGCCAGGGAGTGTTGAAAAGTAAGTAGTGAACCAACTTTAATAAGGGAAGTGAGAAAATAGTGCGGCGTTAAAATATACAATTAGATTAGTTGGAACAAGTGAACAGTAAACTTTAGTGATTCAAATGCCTGAATAAGATGGTCACTGCAGAAGAGTTGAATTTAATGTAAATAATGGTGGGACCTAGTAAATAATGAATAGTGAGGATCGAGTAAAGCCTGGTCCACAATAAACCGGGAACTAGAACCAGAACGAGAATGGGAAGCGGAGGACGTGAACGTGAAGATTTTTTGATTCACAATAAACCGAGAACGGAAACGACTATACATATCGATATGCATCAATAACGATATTAAAGTCGATATTACTCTTTCTGATGTCATTTGTGTACAATTGACCAATGACAGCCAACATGAAAACAGGTTAAGAACTTCAAACTTTATGGCACGAAATATTTAAGAATTCAATTCAGGTGGTAATCTGATTCACATATACACGTAGCATGTATTGAAAGGGATTCTACTGAATTTCTTAGTTAACAAGCAATGGATGAAGAAGAAACTACCGGTACATCACGACTTCTTTGCTGTAAAATATATGACAACCAAATATCATTTGTTGACAACAAAATTAATATAGTAGGCTGTGATTGGAAACGAGAACGGCAAAGTTAAAACTTTGCCAATCTTCTCGTTTTCGTTCCGGGCTCCGATAAGTTTCTCGTTAATTGTGAATGTTAATATTCAAATACAGGGTGATCCGTTTGAGTATGGATAAAATAAAAACACCGTAAAACATTTACTACTGCACTTTCTTTGTTGAAGCTTTGTGCATACAACACTGAAAGATGGGAAATTCCTCAGAGCTCAACATGACCCCCATTGCGCACCCTGCACAACTCATAACGGTGATGCAATTCAGCCCATGTCCGTTGTAACATAAGAAGGGTGATTTGTTGAAAAGCTTGAGTAATTTTTACTCTCAGATCATCAATGTTCCTGGGTTTCTGTGAATAGATAATATATTTAACAAGACCCTACACGAAGAAGTCTGTAGGGGTTAGACCTGGGGAGTTTGGGGACCAAGCCAAGAGATGGCTGCTTCTCGTACTGGATTTCGCCTGCAACCTCCTACATGTTTTTTTAAACACAAAACCTGTTTCTACAAATGTTCTATACCACAACATTATGGAATCGTATTTAGATACATTACGCACACATACTCACTTCGAAATTTTATTTGAACTCTCTCAACACTCTCAAATTTAGCATACCAAAGAACACATTGTGCCCGCTGTTGATCTTTAGTAGTCATTTTAATCATCTACGATTTTCAATTGTCCTTTCAGATTATGCATTGTTGATTGTCATATATGGAAACTCCCATCTTTTAATCATAATATTATAACCAGCAAGAAATTTTTCCTGCAATCATAATAGCTTTATAATAATAAATTAATATTATCCATACCCAAACGGACCAGACTGTACATTTATTTTATCAATATTTCCGTTCTCGTTGTCGTTTCCGTTCCCGGTTTATTGTGGACCAGCCTTTAATAGTTATATGAGATTAGTAAGAGCAAAATAGATAAATGGAAATGGAGGGTATAAAGTAGAAGAATAATGGAGGTTATATATAGAGGAGAGACAAGAGGTAGACAAATGGTCAGGGTCACATATATGAAAAGCCGGATGATTGGAAAAAATGTAAGTAGAACATGTATCCAAGGGAGTGATGGCACCGATTACAGTAAGCTGAAGGGCCATCACGACCGATATAAGCTGATGGAAATAAATATCAATATCTATAAAGACTAGGAAGGGGAAAAAATAGTATGAGAAAGACAAGAGGAAAGAGAATAAAAATGGCGAAGAAGAGAAGAATTAAACAATTATTCTGTCAAAAAATGAACAAAAATACGATGGAAAAGAGATTGAACCGATTAACAAAATGGCTGACTGATTACATTGAGAAAAGAATCTATTAGTTTGCTTCTGAATCAAGTGTGCACGTAAGTGAAACATTGAGAGTGATTTAGAGCTCGAGCTCCACACTCTTCTTGACAATCATAGAGCGCAGAATGTGATTCTGCAAGGCTGGGCGCCAAGTATGCGTATAAATGAGGGGGAAGAGCTACATCGATCCACGAACCCCAGGCTGTGGCAACGTCATTTTGCTGAAGTCCAGGGAATGTGAGAGACATTTACTGTACGTAAAAATAGATCTGAAAACGGATAAATTTTAACAGATACAGAGATAAACGTGATGCAATGAAAGAGGCATATTTATTGTACATTTATGTAGTAAGAACTGAGACCATACTTCACGAAAATGTATTAAATGGTTAAGAAAAATGTGAGTTAACCCACATCTGAATGAGAAATTTCGTATATACAGTAAAACCTCGTTAATGCGGGCTAACTGGGGGTAATATATTTACCGGTTAAGTCCGGATTAACTGAAATAACCTAAAAGAACAGTAAATAGTGCATTAAAACTCCGTTTATAGTAACAAAACGAGTTTATTATTATGTATTTAAAGGACATAGGCCTAAATACATTCATACAGTACGGTAAAATGTGTAATCGATAAAAATATTTGTTTGTATAAATTAATTTAATACAAACTTGATGGATTTTCTTTATTTTTAATACTGTAGATGTAATATTGTAATTATTGTAATTCCATGGTTACAATGAATGAAAGTAAATCTTAAAACAAGGTTCTTTAATTTTTCCAAACTCATCGTTTTTTACCTCTCCGGATTAAGCGAAGTCCGGCTTATCGGGATCCGGATTAACGAGATTTTACTGTAATTTGGAGATAAGTATTATTTCGTGATAAGGATTGGAATATAATACTATTACATTCTGAATGAAAAAAACTATGCATTAATATTGAAAACGAACAAATTCTTCTAGTAATATGCCTATCCGAATTAAGCGAAGTCAGGCTTAACGGGATCCGAATTTACGAGGTTTTACTATAATTTGGAGATAACTATTATTTTATGATAAGGATTCGAATATAATACTGTTACATTCGGAATGGAAAAAAAAACTATGCATTAATACTGACACGAACAAATTCTTCTAGTAATATGCCTGTCCGGATTAAGCGAATTCCGGCTTATCGGCATCCGGATTAACGAGGTTTTACTGTAATTTGGAGACAACTATTATTTCGTGATAAGGATTCGAATATAATACTGTTACATTCTGAATGAAAAAACTATGCATTAATACTGAAAACGAACAAATTCTTCTAATAATATGCCTGTCCGGATTAAGCGAAGTCCGGCTTATCGGGATCCGGATTAACGAGGTTTTACTGTAATTTGGAGATAACTATTATTTTGTGATAAGGATTCGAATATAATACTGTTACATTCTGAATGAAAAAACTAGGCCTATGCATTAATACTGAAAACGAACAAATTCTTCTAGTAATATGCCTGTCCGGATTAAGCGAAGTCCGGCTTATCGGGATCCGGATTAACGAGATTTTATTGTAATTTGGAGATAACTATTATTTTGTGATAAGGATTGGAATATAATACTATTACATTCAGAATGAAAAAAACTATGCATTAATACTGAAAACGAACAAATTCTTCTAGTAATATGCCTGTCCGGATTAAGCGAAGTCCGGCTTATCGGGATCCGGATTAACGAGGTTTTACTGTAATTTGGAAATAACTATTATTTTGTGATAAGGGTTCGAATATAATAGTATTACATTCAGAATGAAAAAAACTATGCATTAATACTGAAAACGAACAAATTCTTTTAGTAACATGCCTGTCCGGATTAAGCGAAGTTCGGCTTATCGGGATCCGGATTAACTAGGTTTTACTGTAATTTGGAGATAACTAATAGTGATAAGGATTCCAATATAATACTATTACATTCTGAATGAAAAAAAAATTGTGGATTAATACTGAAAACGAACAAATTCTTCTAGTAATATGCCTGTCCGGATTAAGCGAAGTTCGGCTTATCGGGATGCGGATTAACGAGGTTTTACTGTAATTTGGAGATAACTATTAGTGATAAGGATTCCAATATAATACTATTACATTCAGAATGAAAAAAACTATGCATTAATACTGAAAACGAACAAATTCTTCTAGTAATATGCCTGTCCGGATTAAGCGAAGTCCGGCTTATCGGGATCCGGATTAACGAGGTTTTACTGTAATTTGGAGATAACTATTATTTTGTGATAAGGGTTCGAATATAATACTATTACATTCTGAATGAAAAAAACTATGCATTAATACTGAAAACGAACAAATTCTTCTAGTAATATGCCTGTCCGGATTAAGCGAAGTTCGGCTTATCGGGATCCGGATTAACGAGGTTTTACTGTAATTTTGAGATAACTATTAATGATAAGGATTCCAATATAATACTATTACATTCTGAATGAAAAAAAACTATGCATTAATACTGAAAACGAACAAATTCTTCTAGTAATATGCCTGTCCGGATTAAGCGAAGTTCGGCTTATCGGGATGCGGATTAACGAGGTTTTACTGTAATTTGGAGATGACTATTATTTCGTGATAAGGATTCGAATATAATACTATTACATTCTGAATGAAAAAAGAAACTATGTATTAATACTGAAAACGAACAAATTCTTCTAGTAATATGCGAAGAAACATTGCACACAGAGATAAATGGACAGATGGAACAACAGGCGGATGGATAATTATCAGGCAGATAGGCGAATGATCGGATGAGAGAATCGATGCAAAGACAGACAGATAGATTTATTTTTTTATTTTAGTAGGTTATTTTACGACGTTTTATAAACATCTTATGTTATTTAGCGTCCGAATGAGATGAAGGTGATAATACCGGTGAAATGAGTCCGGGGTCCAGCACCGAAAGTTACCCAGTATTTGCTCATATTGGGTTGAGGGAAAACCCCGGAAAAGACCTTAACCAGGCAACTTTCCCCGACCGGGAATCGAACCCGGGCCACCTGGTTTTGCGGCCAGACGCGCTAACAGTTACTCCAGAGGTATGGACCAGACAGATAGATGGAAACCAGATTTTCTGTGTCTGAGCTAATGAAAACTATATATTTCTTGAAGGTTAAGAAATTCTTCTGTTTAGTTAAAAGCAAACATATGGGGAAAAAAATAAAAATTAAAATTAAGTGCACATGAAACGATTTTTAAAATGGTAATAAATACATTGAAAATACAAACAGTCAACGTACGCAATTAAAATGAAAGATTTATTTTATTTTAGTAGGTTATTTTACGACGCTTTATCAACATCTTAGGCAATTTAGCGTCTGAAGAGATGAAGGTGATAATGCCGGTGAAGTGAGTCCGGGGTCCAGCACCGATAGTTAACCAACATTTGGTCATATTGGGTTGAAAGGAAAACCCCGAAAAAACCTCAACCAGGTAACTTGCCCCGACCGGGAATCGAACCCGGGCCACCTGGTTTCGCGGCTAGACGCGCTAACCGTTACTCCACAGGTGTGGACAAAATGAAAGAACTTCCTCAGTTTGTAGTATGTCATAATGATAGGTCTATATTTAATTACGGAAGCGATGCTGATTATAGATTAAGAATTACAGTGTAAAGATGAACTTTTTGGTCCTACAGAATTATTTGTTATGATTACCATTGCTCATTAATGGAAAGAAAAATTTCGCTCCGACGCCGAGGATCGAACCCGGTTTTACGCACTGGTCGCTCTAACCACTGAGCTATGCCGAGGCTCAAACCACAGCAATGCCGATCCCATAGCATCTTTGTCAAAGATGTAATATGTTTTAATGAGAACAGACGCTTTTTTTCACTAGTAAGCAACTATCATCAGGGAAAATCGTAATGCTCGCAGGAAAATCACTCCATATCCATTATGTCTACCACAGAATATTATTTCCGACTATTATTTCCGGCACTTACTTTAATAACGAACAAATAAAAACAGAAAAATAGAGGGTTTCTGGCCTGGTCTTAAATCTCCTCTTGCGTCAATTGTCGTCAAGTGAGAGACAACTCTTCTCCCAATCGGCAGAGCAAGATTAGGATGTCCGGGTGGTTGCATACCTTGACGGCGCCGCCTCCGGGCTGGTGCTTCACGTTTTCTTTGGAGCCGATCTTGGGTTTGGCCTTCTCCTTGAAGTCCAGCTTGACGGTCTCAATCTTCTTATCGCCTCCGCCGGGCTTGTGCGTCGCGTTCTCCAGAGACCCCACCTTGGACTTTGCGTTCCACGACAGCTTCACCTGCGTGATCTGAAACATGGTCTACATTAGAGTCCTACACAACCGGTTAGGAAAAAAAGAAATTATAATGTTATTGAACGCCTGGCGCTGTAGGCATTACTCAAAGCTCATCCGTTTTGCGGACTGCCTCAGTTTTCAGTTTAACGAATGTTCGATTCGTTTCGCTCTCTTTGTGGGAGTAGAGGAGAGTTGGGTAAAACAAGATGGTACGGCAAAACAAGATACCACATTTATTTCGTAGAAAAATGCTACCACCTCTCAAATGAGATATGTATTCCCTTCCTATACGCAAGCTCTTCGCTAGAGAGCCATTACTTGGTGAGAATTCCCTCGTGTGTGTGTGTGTTGTGTGAATCAGAATTTAGAAAACGCCGTGTTTCCTAAAATATTTCCTCCATTTTAAGGTGTTCATAACGAGGCATTTAACTTCAACAGCCAATAGGTAAGTGTTTGAAATAATTCTATAGTTATTAGTCTTCAATTGTAGTTTATTTAAATTCATATCTTTCTTCGTAACTATTGGTGCCCTATATTTTAAATTTCAACGCGTGGTCTGACAAAACGAGATAGTGTCTTGTTATTATGAAAATTCTCCAAGCTCGGTATAAAGTAGGACCAACAAATAATGATAGAAGATGAGGCAAGGCAGCAATATTGACTTCTTCACCTTACAAGAATGAGCTTGTAGTAGCTATGGAAACAAGGCAAGAAAATGGTAAAGAAATTAAATTCTAAGAAATCGGTAGTAGGCCTAAGTGTGGCAATAAGTTTTCTGTGGAAAACAAAAAGTCGAAAAGCAATTAAAAAAAAGTTAGGTCCATTGATCCCTTAAACAGCTCTGAGGAGGAGGAAAACGAGGACAAAGATGAGACACGTATTTATTGCAACGACCTCTAACCAAATTCAAAATCGGAAGAGGGATGAATCCTGTGTGCCCAGTGCCAAGAGTGGACTCACGTGGCATAGATCCAGAAGATTTTGAAATGGTCAATTTGAATAATTATAATATTTATAATAATTAATGCAATATAATGTACAAATTGATAAAGAAATGATTTCTTTTGTTCATACTCATGTTTTGTGTGCAATTTTTGTGACTTATTCATTAATATTACAAAAATTTCAATTGATTTATATAACTGTCCCGTTTTATCCAACCAGTTTGGCAAAACGGGGACATTTGAAAAACTTTTAATAAACATTATTTTCCTCCTAAGCATTGTGGTACAGAGCAAATTTCCAAATCACTTATTAAAATACATTCCTTAAGGGGTTCATAAACAATAATTATTCCTCTCAGTGATCTCGAAGATATTAGCTATTTCGCGCTGAATATCTTGTTTTAGCCAACTCTCCCCTACGGATAAAGGCAGATCATTTGAGCCATACAGGTATTATGCGCCCCCTTTGTCTGTTCTTTGTACTAATCTTCATTCCATATAAGACGACTCCGCACGTCAAAAACATAACGCAAAATCCTTCCGTACCCCGACCGCTATTCGGTTCTATGTTCTCGCCGGAAAATGAGGCATCGACAAGTGTGTGACATAAAAAATAATTATTTTCAATTGACAACCTAACATAAAACATCGAATGTATACGAAATTTGTGTAAGAATGTAGTTAAGGGTATATGTACGTGAACGACCACAAATATAAGAAAATGCAAGCTCTAAATTTCTAAAATTTTATAAGGAAATGACCTCACAATTGGACAAAAATTACAAGGTACCACAACAAGACTTATTAGAACTTAAATATCTTATGAAAGTATTAAAAAGGTTACTAATAATAAGTTACTTTTAAGAATTCACTTTTTACTTTAAATTAAATTTTTCAAAATTTGAAAATTTTCACACATTTCATAATTCCACTATCATTAGAGATAGAATCCTGAAATTTTGTACACTGATTTAACATGCATTTATGCAAAAGGTAGACTACAATAATGCCTATTTCTTTGAAAATGGAAAAATTGTCACAAAACATTATGTAAATTTTAATATATTTTATATAGGACAAATAAAAATGAATTTTATTAAAATAAACAACTCTACATGTCTGAGAGTAGTCTACTTTTCAGAAATAAGTGCTTATTACAATCAGGATAAATATTAAAGATGTCAGAGAGACCATAACAATGTTGTGGTTACCAAATGATGTAAATGCAGAATTTTTTTTTTCTTCACACTCTGATAAAACTGGTTTGAAAAATATTATTAGTAACATTCTTTATACTTTTATCAGATACTCGTATTTAGGTTCTAATAAGTCTTGTTGTGGTATCTTGTAATTTTTGTTCAATTGTGAGTTCATTTCCTTATAAAATTGTAGAAATTTAGAGCCTGCATTTTTTATATTTGTTGTCGTTCACGTACATATACCCTTAACGCGTTTACGTCAGATAATGCACTGCTTCTAAAGGGTCAACTTTATGATATTTGAGTCCTGAATTACCAGCAATTGACTCAGCCATTACAGTATATAGCCATACACTCTTACGTATGTTGTAGGATGTTAACAACATGAAATTTTAACACAGCGTCAACATCGTATTCTATAGGCTCTAATAGTGCAAGGAGCAAACAGAAACTGATTGACCGACCACCGTTCCCATCTCCTATTTGGGTTAGTGTTTTGAGTGATGACGTCGCCACAGACAAATTACAGAACCTCCACGTTATGTTATCACCAGGGAAAGGAATTTCATGCCCTAAAAACGTGAAGAATGTGTATGCATTTATGCCGTAAAATAGATAAATATGTTACAAAATATGCATTATCAGTCTGAGATTATTTCAACAGAATAATACGGTATAAGTAACTTGCATTTAGTCTATGGATTTTGAAGTGCTTGCCTCATTGCTGAATGCTCCATTTATGCTGTTATAGTTCACAACTAAGCAGTGACGTATGTTTTCTGTTGTCATTCTTCGTCTGTTGTCTCTCAGCATAGCTTTGTAGCGCGAAAAACTTCGTTCTATGTCACAAGAAGTAAGAGGGGCTTGCACAAAAGCTGTGAGCTGCTCTGTAGAAAATTTTGTTGGTTTTTGGGGTGTTTTTCCTTCGAGAATTTCTTGAATTTCTTTAAGTTGATAATAGCCAGAGTTTTTGGAAAGAATATTTGCTGTTTTCTCGTTCACTTTATCTCCTAAATTTCCTGGAACTGATGTTAAACTGGATATTGTTCTATAGAAATCTGCTAAAGACTGCAGTAAAGGAATGCCAATTGCTAACTTGAGAGGCTCCCTATGAGGGCGTCATCGTTACGTTCAAAAATTAAAAACATAAATTAGTCGTGTTTACGAGTTACTTTTAAAAATGAGGGAAAGACAAATAAACATACATAATATGCAGTTTCCCTGCATAAATGTTAAAATATGATGTTTTTATAAATAGAGGCAAAATATGCATTTTATGCACAATAGAAGTAATATCATTGTATTCAGAAATTTCTGATTCATGTAGATAATCTTTCAGCATATTCACACAACGATAGAGAAAAAAAAATGCAAATGCATGAACTTCCTTTCCCTAGTTATCACGCCTCATTGCCAACGATTCGTGCTCGATTCCGACTACAAATGTTATTAAGAAGGTTGTTCCAATAATTACATGTAATCCGTGGAAACCTGTTGCAACAAAGAATGTAGAGCCATAAATGGAATCTGCGATGGCGAAAGGTGCTTCTATATATTCATAATCTTGCAGGACGGTAAAATAAATACCTAACACAACTGTGAAAACTACATTTTTCTTGAAAATATTTATTAGTTTTCATCCGCTTCGTCTATCATATTTCCTCATTGTGTTCAGAAAAACAGTAAATTCTCAATTGAGATTTCGAAAATATAACTATAACAGGTTATGTTTTCAGGCAGGGAATCAAGTGGACGGAGTTACGCAATAATAGACCAACCGACAATTTGAAAAAAAAAAAAAAAAAAAAAGAGATATTTGCACAAATCTGTTGATGGCAGGCTAATTTAACTCGGAAAAAATCAAGAATGCGATATCTGAATTTTGCTGCTATTTATAAGTAAAAACTCCTTTATTGCATAAAATTCATTTATTTATTTTGCTTTGAAATATTAATTCAATTGCTGGTCTCTTATCAAAAATCGGTTAGCCTTTTTTGGTATTATTTGTGCTATTTTTTGTAATAGTATGAATGTTATAATACTTCTTGAATAAAATGTTTTATAAAAAAAAAACAGATTTATTTCAATGGCCAATATCTCGAAACAGGTTTTTGTCGCTTGGTCTCTTATTGCGTAACTCCATCCAATTATCGCCGCGTTTTAGACGCCATAAAGAGGTTATTAATTATTCGCTCGTTTTCATACTCTCTCTCGCTATCATAATATTAATACTCGATCACAACGCGATAACACGCTACAAATTCCACTTCACACATCATCTCTGTATTCCTCATCTTTCACTGTTGCTACCTCTCGTCACTGGAACTCTCTGCCGCCTGAAGTCAAGGGCTGCCGAACATTGAAATCTTTCAAATCCAAGTTACAAAATTATCTTATGACGAGTTGCCAAACTAACTTACTATTATGACAAGTGTTGTATTGCATGTTTCCACGTATTCACATTTTTTTATGTTCTAGTGATATTTAACTTACTTTATATTTTTGTTTTTATATTTTCCGATAATGGTATATCTATAATGTGATAAGTTGAGCTATATTTAATCATAATTTTCCTTACTGTGTGTACTTAAAAATATTGTATTCATTGTATGCTTTGTACTGCACTATTTTTTATTATTATTATTATTATTATTATTATTATTATTATTATTATTATTATTATTATTATTATCATCCATTCATCTTCATTATTGTAATTGTAATTATATTTATGTGTAATGATTATTTTTTTATGTTTTTGTTATATTTGTGCTGAACTGTAATTGGCCACTGGCTGTTGTACAGCACATTAAATAAATAAAAATAAAAATAAATAAAATAAATTACTATTCTTTTTAAATCACGCATGTAAGGTCAATTAAACAGTGTTCATGGGTTAGATGTTATGTTATATTTTATTTAACGACGCTCGCAACTGCAGAGGTTATATCAGCGTCGCCGGATGTGCCGGAATTTTGTCCCGCAGGAGTTCTTTTACATGCCAGTAAATCTACTGACATGAGCCTGTCACATTTAAGCACACTTAAATGCCATCGACCTCGCCCGGGATCGAACCCGCAACCTTGGGCATAGAAGGCCAGCGCTATACCAACTTGCCAACCAGATCGACTTCATGGGTTAGATAATAAACATACAATATATATATATATATTGTATGTTTATTATTACTATTCTTATTTTTTATTGTTATTATTATCAATAATTGTCTTATTTTTATACTTTGTATGTCTCATTTATTTTGACCTGCTGTTCACATTTTATTATGCTTTTTCCTTTCTTCCTGTATGTTACAGCCTATATTATGTCTGATTTCTACTTACTTGTTGTTTACATTTTATTATTATTATCTTATTCAATTTTTGTGTGTAAAATTGTAGTGTACTTTGTAAATTTGTAGTTTTTTTGTAACACAGTTTTACTCCTGGTTGAGTGTTAGAGAAGGCTGTATGGCCTTAACTCTGCCAGGTTAAATAAATTATTATTATTATTATTATTATTATTATTATTATTATTATCATTATTATTATTATTATTATTATTATTATTATTATTTATCCTGCAACCAAAAGGAAGTGCTTCGGACAGGTACATTTGTTGACATGCGGAGTTTTCTTGTATGGAATGAATATTAGTGCATATATCGAATTGAGTTTATGTTGTAAGCTACCAAATGCCTGTTAAGAGAACGTCGTGTTACATACCTTCTTGTCACCTCCTCCTGGCACGTATGCCTCATTCTTGGCCGCAATCTTGGGCTGCGTTTTGCTGAAGTCTAGCTTGCGATTCTCTATCTTGATTTTTCCGCCGCCGGGCTTGTAGCTCGCGTTGTCAAGTGACCCGATCTTGGAGCGCACCGTCTTGAGGTTGGGAGATGGCGCTGCACCCACTTGCACCTTGTTCATAGGTACCTCTGCAACAGGTCAGCCAAGCATTAGCATTCATGTCAAGTGTGTCCTTCATTATCATTACCACCACCAGCACCACCACCACCACCACCACCACCACCGATTAATTGTTACAAGTCATGGAGGCATCGCTGTCGATAAATATTATCTGGTTTTCAATTATTATGACAATAGCCTACTTCTGAAGATTTAAAATAATTATAAGAATACAATTATGAGTTCATCTGAATCGCTTCCTTCCTCGTGATCTTTACATACCGTCAGTTTGGGGTGACTTTGTCTATTCTGAGGTATGATGATGGATGAGTGGAAAAGAGAAAAATTCTCTCCGGCACCGGGATTTGAAACCGGGTTTTCAGCTCTACGTGCTGACGGGAGAGCCGTGTTTACCGCTCGCCGAAACGGAGAGGAAGATACGTCAGAATGACGTAGACTTACTATAGGCAGAGGAGAGGGAAACGACCACTCCGTTATCTAGTGGAGTGCAGTGTGTAGGCCTATTCTCAGTAACTGTTTCACGTTGCTTACCTACTGCTACAGTACAGCATGTACTGAAGACGGAAAACTAAAGACTAAAAGACGGAAAATAACATTTAACATTTAACATTTAACGATTTACAGCTCGTACTTATTGATCTTCAATGTGACCTAAGGGCTAAAGATCGTTTGAATAATACTACTAGTCAGGTTGAGTTTTACAAGACTAAACATTAGCAATAATATCCACGACTACACAGGCTGGCTGTGAAAATGATTGCTATGTTTGGCTCAACCATTTATATTTGTGAGCAACTGTTTTCTATAATAAACTTTAATAAAGGCAGACATCGGACATCTGTAACTGATGTTTCATTACGATCAGCAGGATACTGTTCCTTTCAGCTGCCAACAGCATAAAACCCCGTTCTGATGTACTGATAAATAAAAATATAACAAAATGGTATTGTACATATAAGTAGCTACAGAATTTCTATTATTTCTGTAAAATAAATATTTCTTTATTAATTAATATTAGTCCAAGATAGTTTTGCAAACACTGAACGGAAATTCATTTCATAAACACTCGTAATAGTACTTCCTTTTGTGTACATTTTGTACGAGATCACCCCTTCTTCCAGTCCACCCTTATTCAGAGCGCAGCTAATATCTGCATTCCGCTCATGAGCTGTGAGCCTGCTCTAGCCACTAAGCCACACCGGATTCCCATCCCGATGTCAGATTGAATCCTCTCAGTTTAAGTTCCACCTTTAGGGTTCCCTCTAGTGTCCTACCTTTATGTACTGCGTCATAGATGTATGACAGTGGTACAATGTCCACACATGTGCTGAGGTGCACTCGTTATGAGTGACTAAGTGGCCGGGATCCGACGGAATAAGCGCCGTCTTAAATCACAAAGTGATTATTTTTCGCATATCATATATTACGATGTACCGAAGTACATATGATATTTCAGTGCAGAAATTCTGCGTCATCATATGATGATGGATGAGTGGAACAGAGAAAAATTCTCTGCAGCACCGAGACTTGAACCCGGGTTTTCAGCTCTACGTGCTGACGCTCTATCATTGTCCGCCATGTGTCTTTAAATGAAATATCTACTGCTGATGTAACTACAATGATGACGAAATTAATGTTTAAAGAAATAGAAAAGTTTTATCACTTTTTGAAAACCATTCTTCTGGGCAGAGTTTGAACCCGTGGACCTTGGATCCAACCGCTAGACCACCCTAGGATGAATCAAGCAGTTATACAAATATTATTTTGTTCCCGCTTTTAATTAATTTTTTAAGTTAATTTGAAACAATTAAATAATGCCCAACTTATACAACACGTCTAGATCGCTCTAGAGCAAAAATCCAGTCTTCAATTTGTAAGATTAGTTTTTGCAGTGAATAAAGGAATACCGAAGAATAGTTGATCTCCTCAGAAACCATTTCATAATGGATTTCTCCAACGCCGCCTCCTTTTTCGTGAAATGCGATTTTCAATTCAGTCATATTCGCGGCGTGACGTGGGAGCATTGTCAGGAGCGATACTCGACCACAAGACTCACGTGGTCACGAACAAATGACACACGCCATCCGAGCCAGCAATCGATAGTCGAGCTCGAAATCTGCACACAGTAGAGCCGGTATGAGAGACGCATTGCCAATGTTGAAATATTTTCTGCTTTGAGCGTGGATTAAGTTACATTCTATTGTGGGGAACTGCGAGATAGGTACGAGAATGGAGTGAACAAGGTTATACAGATCAACAACCGATACCTGAGAGCTGCGGATTATTTTCGCTTTGCAGTTATCAATATTCTCGTAACATACTTCATTATTCTGAATATTTCACAGTAAAATAATAGCACCTGACATAATTAGGAACATAAAATCCAGACGTTTGAGATGGGCAGGACATGTAGCACGTATGGGCGAATCGAGAAATGCATATAGAGTGTTAGTTGGGAGACCGGAAGGAAAAAGACCTTTGGGGAGGCCGAGACGTAGATGGGAAGATAATATTAAAATGGATTTGAGGGAGGTGGGATATGATGGTAGAGACTGGATTAATATTGTTCAGGGTAGGGACCAATGGCGGGCTTATGTGAGGGCGGCAATGAACCTCCGGGTTCCTTAAAAGCCAGTAAGTAAGTAAGTAAGTAAAATAATAGCATAGATTAAGAGTATTTGAGAATAAGGTACTTAGGAAAATATTTGGGGCTAAGAGGGATGAAGTTACAGGAGAATGGAGAAAGTTACAGTACGCAGAACTGCACGGATTATATTCTTCACCTGACATAATTAGAACATTAAATCCAGACGTTTAAGATAGGCAGGGCATGTAGCACGTATGGGCGAATCCAGAAATGCATATAGAATGTTACTTGGGAGGACGGAGGGGAAAAAGACCTTTGGGGAGGCCGAGCCGTAGATGGGAAGATAATATTAAAATGGATTTGAGGGAGGTGGGATATGATGATAGAGACTGAATCTTGCTCAGGATAGGGACCAATGGCGGGCTTATGTGAGGGCGGCAATGAACCTCAGGGTCCCTTAAAAGCCAGTAAGTAAGTAAGTAAGTAAGTAAGTAAGTAAGTAAGTAAGTAAGTAAGTAAGTAAGTACGTAAGTAAATAAGTAAGTAAGTAAGTAAGTAAGTAAGAGGGCTGAAGTTACATGAGAATGGAGAAAGTTACACAACACAGAACTGCAAGGATTGTATTCTTCATCTGACATAATTAGGAACATTAAATCCAGACGTTTGAAATGGGCAGGGCATGTAGCACGTATGGGCGAATCCAGAAATGCATATAGAGTGTTAGTTGGGAGATGGAGGGGAAAAAGACCTTTCGGGAGGCCGAGACGTAGATGGGAAGATAATATTAAAATGGATTTGAGGGAGGTGGGATATGATGATAGAGACTGGATTAATCTTGCACAGATTAGGGACTGAAGGCGGGCTTATGTTAGGGCGGCAATGAACCTGCGATTTCCTTAAAAGCCGTAAGTAAGTAAATAAGTAAGTAAAATAATAGCATACATTTTGCATTACGAACAACTCAAAATTATACTCAAAATTATTTTGCAAATGACGAAACAATATTTCTCAAAATAGAAAATGAATTACAAATGTCTACCGAAGAATTCAATAGAGTAAAAAGAAATTATTATTATTATTATTATTATTATTATTATTATTATTATTATTATTACATACATAAATGTTCTGCACATGGGCAGGTCTTTCACTGCAAACCCAGCAAAAATATGTAAGGCATGGGATCCGGATTTACTTCTATTTTGAGGTGAACATACTAAGGATTTTATCTGTCTTAAAAATACATCGTCCTCGACCGAGGTTGAACTCTTGAACCTCAGATCTAATATTAAAAACTCAGCAATCGACCATAACTACATACAAGTAGGCAGTACCTACGTTTATATTGGTTATGCTACTGTTAGGTTGATTTTGTGGATGTTTTAGTAGCAAAGACATGCAAGAATTACGTGAACGTATCACGTTTTGTGACCCATAAAAGAGGAAATCGTAAGATAACAACGAAAAATAAATTGTTTACTTATTTACATGTCTCTGTGGATATTGGGTATCATTTGACATTTTTAGCTGTCATAAATACCGTTTGTACAATTTAGAAGCACGTCACAACATTACCAAGGACAAAGATCACACGAAAACACGTAATTTATACACCTTCGTGCACAACCACAAAGGGACCAACAATAAAAAGCCTTCCGACGCATCGAATGTGCGAGTTTTTATGAAATTAAACTGTAAGAAAGAAAGGAGAAAAGAGGAAATTATGAATAATGAGAGAAAGAAGAAAACACAGAAGAAAGAAATACAGAAAAGAGAAAAAAAGACGAAAGATGAAATCAATATGAAAGGAAAGATTGGTAAAAGTTAAGAAGGATAGAAATAATGGAAAAGGAAATATGGAGAATGAAGGGAAATGAGAAATAACAGAAAGAATCGCCACCATAAAATGCACGGATTACACCCGTTCCTGCTTCAAAACGTTTGTTCGATTTTTAAATTGTTCTCGTCAGTGTTTTCTAACTTTGCCAACATTTTTGTTTTTCTAAAGTTTAGTAATAATACATTTGTAAAGATATTATAAATGCTTTCATCCCAAGCACATGTGAAAACTAATTGTCTGTATAATACTGTACTATTTTATGTATTATTTTATAGACTTCTAGTTAATTTATTCATTCCAGGTCAGTTTGTCCACTTTACATTGTTCACAGTCATATGGTACACGGACATTTCTTCCACTTTTTTGTCGATAAAGGATTGGATTCGTCCATTTTAAATATTTTATATTAATATTCTTCTTCTTCTTCTTCTTTGGCACTACGGCCCTTGTAGTCTAGCCTTGGCCTCCCTTAGGATCTTGGTCCATTCCTGTCCAACCAGAGCCTTCTGCCTCCATCTTCTCATGCCTAGAGTCCTCCACTCCATCCAACCATCTTAGTTTCTGTCTGCCAATATTGCGCCTGCCTTCTGGTTTTGTGTTTAGAATCTTTTTTGGTATTCTCTGATCATTCATCCTGATTACATGTCCTAACCATTCCAACCTACGGGCTTTGATTTCAGCAACAATATCTGGAGATTTATATTGAGTTTTCAATTCTGTATTATATCTAATTCTCCAGTGCCCATTCTCATATTTAGGACCATAGATTTTCCTTAGAATTTTCCTTTCCCATGTCATCAGTCGTTGTTCCATTTTCTTCGACAGAGTCCAAGTTTCACTGCCATAAAGCACAATTGGTCTTACGACTGTTTTATATAATGTAAGTTTTGCTTTTTTACTTATGCATCTTGCTCTCAAAGTTTTGTTAAGGGCTCTCAGGCATCTATTTCCCCCAGCAATTTTTTGCCTCATATCCGCATCTGCAGTGTTTTCTTGGGTAATTAGAACTCCTAGATATTTAAAAGAATCTACTTCCTCATATTTCTGTCCATTTATTATAATATCTTTATTACAAACGCCACTTGGTCTTATGTTTCTCATATATTTAGTTTTCTCTTTATTAATTTTTAACCCCATGTGCTCTGCTTCTGTTTGAATTTGGTTTACTATTTCATTTAGCACTCCAAGAGATCTACTCATGACCACAATATCATCCGCATAGGCCATGCACTGTCTGGTCCTATTAAATATGGTACCATTAAAATTTATATCAATGTTCCTAATGACTTTTTCAAGGCCGATATTAAACAGAATTATAGATAAGGAGTCTCCTTGCCTCACCCCATTTACTGTTAAGAATTTATCAGATAGTTTTGTTTGTATCTTTACCTTATTATATGTTTTGGAGAGGGTTATTTTTGTTAAATTTACCAATTTGGTAGGGATACCAAATTCTCTCATAGCCTCCAGAATTTTAAATCGATTCATGTTATCAAATGCCTGCTTAAAGTCTATAAAAAACATATGTACGGGGATATTATATTCACTTGTCTTCTCTAAACACTGTTTGATTGTGAATATGTGATCGGTTGTACTTCGTCCTTGCCTAAAACCACACTGATATTCACCCAGGAATTCATCTGTATATGCTTTAATATAATTAGATACTATATTTGTAAAAATCTTATATGTAACATTCAGCAGCGAGATTCCTCGGAAATTGTTACAGTCCAGCTTGCTGCCCTTTTTGTGTATGGGGCACATCAGGGCTGTTCTCCATTCATCAGGAATTTCTTCTTTGTTCCAAATCGCTAATATTAATTCATATATATAGGTCCAGAGACGCTTTCCACCTTTCTGTATCAGCTCTGCTGTTATCAGATCCTCACCAGGAGCTCTGTTATTCTTCATTTTATTAATTACGTTAAAAACTTCAAGTTTACTTGGTTCTTTTAGTTGTACTTCTGGGCCAAAATAAATGGTTTCATTTGATGATGTGTCCTCTTTAGTATTTATGTCAGGATTCATTGTTTCACTAAAGTGTTCAGTCCATCTTTTCAAGACTCCAGCCGTTTCGCTAACCAGATTCCCATCCTTATCCCGACACCAGGTTGTTCTTGGTTGAAAGCCGCCTTTAAATTTCCGAATATTTTCGAAAAATTTTCTCGAGTCATTTCTGCTGTATCTATCTTGTGTTTCCCGTAGTAAATTTTCTTCGTATTCTTTTTTCTTTCTACGGATTAGTGTCTTAGCTTTTCTTCTTGCCTCCTTAAATTCATCAACATTGTTCCTAGTGTTCCGTTGGATCATTTTAATTCTGAAGTCATTTCTTAGGCTCAATGCCTCCTGGCATTCTTCATCAAACCAACCATTTCTATTCTGAGATTTTCTATAACCTAGGATCTTCTCT
The DNA here is from genome assembly GCA_025594305.2 of Periplaneta americana. Taxonomy (NCBI): domain Eukaryota; kingdom Metazoa; phylum Arthropoda; class Insecta; order Blattodea; family Blattidae; genus Periplaneta; species Periplaneta americana. Next base: position 42,620,389 of record JAJSOF020000029.1, on the reverse strand, counting down.
GCCGCTGAATGTATGCTTCGTTTAATTTTCCTCCAAGATTCTTCAATGCTGCTATTAGTTTGACACTGACTGTCCAGATTTTGAGTCACTAAATCCTTATATTCATTTTGACATATATCATCATTAAGTTTTCCAATGTCAAATTTTTCCATCTTTTCACCTATATATTTATTGGCTATAGATAGTTTTGCTCGATATTTAATGCGTACAAGATGATGATCAGAGTCGCAGTCAGCACCCCGATAAAATCGCACATCTGTGATGTCTGAGGCATGTCTGGCATCTATCAGGACATGATCGATCTGATTCTTTGTATAATCATCTAGTGATATCCATGTTATTTGATGGATATCTTTATGTGGAAAATTTGTGCTACTTATTACCATATTTTTGCTTATTGCAAAATCAACTAATCTTAATCCATTGTTATTTGTAATGTCATGCAGGCTGTGTAGTCCTATTTTATGGATTATCATGTCTCTTCCTACCTTTGCATTCATGTCTCCCAAAATTATTTTAATATCATGGATAACTGCTCTCTGATACACTCGTTCTAAACTATCATAGAAGTAGTTCTTTTCATTTTCATCCTTGTCTTCAGTAGGGGCATGTGCACTAATTAGCGTTGTGTTAAAGAACTTGTTTCTTATCCTTAGTACGCATATACGATCATCTACTGGGTCGAAATTCAGTATCAGATGTTTATATTAATATTATAGGGCCACAAATATTTTGTCCATTTTCTCTGGTCCATATTTTTTGTCTATTTTCTTTGGTCCACATTATTTCATTCATTTTTTATAAAATTAATTAAAAATTTTGTCTATACAACTGAAAAGTTGAATTCCCTATCAATTATCTAAATTTATTTTCTACATTATTAATTTTCATGTATGATATTATGCATCCTAGATAGTTAAAACTAGAGACTTGTTATTTTTATGCTCGACCATGCCGAAATGTAGTAATTATACACCAGGTAGCAGCCCTTTAATGCACTTCATTAAAGTACACCTATTCATTATAGTTCAGTTGTTCAGCCAATGAGAAATCACCATTGTAGCATTATAAAACCGCAAGTATCGATTATTCTCGGATATGCAATCGAAAGACAACTAGCGAAACGTCACGGAGGGTGGAAATCCAATACTGTCGCAGAAGGTTATGTTCTCTTACCATAATAATTAGCGTTAATTGTAAATAATATTCAATAAATTCAATTTGTCATCTCGTTTTTCAATTCTAAATCAATTTCCAGGTTATATCAAGATTAATGTTCATGTTATTCTCTAGATTATATCAAGGTCAATGACATTCGTTCCTCGGAAAAAATCAATACTTTCGCGTCTACGCACATCTCACAATTTAGAAGGTCAGTTCCGCTCCTCACTTCGATAACCATAAGATGAATACTTATGAATAATTTCAAGTTAGAAATATGGTCGAGAATAAAAAGTCGTATGAAACTTACCTATAATGGTCATTAAGACGCTAGTATGAAAATTACGAAACTCGCTTGCGCTCGTTTCATAAACAAACATACTCGCGTCTTAATTACTACCATTATAGACTCGTTGCATAATGTACTATTTTGTATATTTCGAATTTTGTTCTTATATGTGAGGTAACTATCGAGCGTATTACTTCTGCTTTATCAGTAGAACTCTTTAGATTTTTTTGCAATATTAGACTACATGAGGAGCATAGTATCAAAGTTAGACGACTCCACCTTTTTTTGCGATTTCAAGATATCGATTGTTTCTCATAGAATTTTGTGTGCTGAATTCGATTCTGGAACTGTTTAGGCTCAAAAAGGAACAGAATAGAGCGAAAATAGCAATTAATTATGCGCTTTAGAATCGAAATGTAGACAACTCCATTGTGGCTTGATTTCAAATTAGGACAATTCCTTCAGTAGCCAATGAGAAGCCCACAATCGTACCTTTCCCCATTACGCATCGCGAATCCAATATGGCTGATTGTTTATATAAACGGTTTGTGGATGAATAAGTACTATTTTACGTAAATATGCTTTGAAACAGAGTTAGAAGAGACTTAGATTCAAAAGTAGACAATTTCACTTTAAATATGGCTTCGTTTGGTTTAAAAAAACGGATAACTCCACTTTAAATATAGCTTCATTTGATTTCAAAAACAGACAACTCCATGACTTAGCAACTCTAGTCCTTCAGGAAAAGCTCCCTGAAAAGCAAATTTGAATAATTTCAAGGGAAAAATTGTTCCGGGGCCGGGTATCGATCCCGGGATCTCTGGTTGAACGTACCAGCGCTCTTACCAACTGAGCTACTGTGTGCACTCGATGTGGGTCTCTGGCGTTTCGTCAGCCCACGCGAGTCGTGTGGATATAATGGGAAAAGTTGAAACGGTGTCGGGTGGAGTTCCCGGGTAGCTCAGTTGCTAAGAGCGCTGGTACGTTCAACCAGAGGTCCCGGGATCGATACCCGGCCCCGGAACAATTTTTCCCTTGAAATTATCCATGACTTCGTTTCAGAGATGGACAACTCCACTTTTTAAACTTAAATTTCGACCTGAATATTAATTTTAATCACATTTTGAGACTGAAAAAATATTTCTATGACCCATGAGAATGTTTAAAAAGAATGTATGTTTAACGGTGACATTGGTTTCCAAGGATCTAGTTTTTCACCTCTCCTGTAAAAAAAAAGCAAAAGTGAAGTTGTACAACTTTGATACCAAGCTCCTCTCATAATTTAAATGTAACGTTTTGTCAATTATCCACTGAATCCGAAAATATAGCTTGGACATCTGTATTTAAAGGTAGGCCTATATTTCCTAAAATAAAATCACTATCTAAGACTTTCTCTCATTTTTAATGACATCGTCGATATGGAACTTAAGCAATATGAGTTAAAGAGAATACCCTTGTCTGTCACTTCGATTAATTTCTCTTGATTATACTGCCCTCCCAAGCCAAAAGGGCGTATCTCAAGGATTTTCTGAAAATAAGTTTTTAACATAATTGGAGAGTTCAGATGCTAATATATCTATTTCCTAAAGGAAATGGCCGTTTCTCAATGAATTGTGCCTTTAAAATGATTTAATGAAAGTCGTATCTCAAAATTAATATAAACTAAGCGAATTTGGCGGAAGTTCATTTTTCTAAGCAAAAAGGCCGTTTCTCAGACATACGTTCTTTTCGCTTAGTATTTCCTATTTGCCATTCTAGTCAAATTAGACGTAACTGCATTAGTAACAAATCCTTCGTGTTTTAATCCGTTCTCAGCAATGTAATCACCACTAACCGAATGCATATTTCCCATCGTCCTGAGCAGCAACGAAAACCCCTTGGATTCCCTGCTTAAAAAAAAAAAAGAGTGCCATAATTCGCAATTTGGGTGGAATAATGAAAAACAGACTGACATTTGGGAGAATCTTCCAGTAAATTATGACTAAATTTTTATTGTGTTCAAGTATCAATTATTTGGTATAAACTAACTTTTCAGTGTTTTGTTATTTTTAGTTAATTTATTTACCTCAGTAATTTACGTAGAAGTATTTAGTGAACTGTGAACCTTAGTAAATATAACCAAACATTTTCAACTTCAATGTTGTATCTTTGTATCATTAATATATTAACAGAATGATTGGTAAATGAATTTCTGTCTCTTCACTAATTTTCTAGGTAATATTTGTCTTAGTTTGCAGTATTTTTTGCAATACTGCTATGCAGTATGTGTTGTAATTTAATAAAATAAAAAAATAATTAATAAAATAAACCAGAATTAATTTCACTTACTGTTTTTTATGTACAATATGAGATACGCCTAATTTGCTAAGCATATCACTATCTTAAACAATTAATATTAATATTTAGCAAATTAGGCGTATCTCAAATTATACATAAAAATGTAAGCTAATTAGTCTAAAAATTATATTCTAGATATTTTGAATATTTTCAGTAATGAATATGCCAAAAATTCAAATAAATTAACTTTAAAAGTAGGCGCTCTTTGATCATTCACTAAATCCTCAATACTGAAAAATATTCAAGTTCTGAGATACGCCCTTTTGGCTTGGGAGGGCAGTATATACCTTTTTAAATTTTAATTATAGTATATACTTATATAAAACTTTGGATTGATCTAAATTATTAGGGATTCCTGTTTTTATCAGATATTCCATAATTATTTTCTATTCTCAGTATCGAAAGCTTTAGTAGAATCAATGAATACAACGTTAGTAGTAGTGTTTAGTTCTATATGTTTGTCTATTAACTGATCAATTACAATTACGGAATCTGTACAAGATCTGCTTAAACTAAAGCCATTCTTTTCTTCAGAAAGAATATTATTTGGTATCACTGGAAATCGATAGGATACAATTTTTGCATAAATGTATGCAAAGAATGAAGAAGAATGAACGAAAAATAGAAGAACTAAAATTTAAAAGCAAAATGAAAGTAAAAGAGAAAGAACAGGAAGAAGGAAAGAGAGAGGAAATAGAAGATAAAAAGACTTAGAAACATATACGAGAGGACTAGACGCTCCACGGGGAAAAAATGAAATTGAATAGCAGAGCTGGGAAGCGTGTCTCTCTGCAGTGACAGAAATCAAAGAATTTTCTTTGAGAGATAGACACATACTGCAAGAAAAGTGTTTTTTCAAATGGAAGATAAAATAAAAAAAGATGGAAAGCAAATCTATTCAAGAAAAATTGAACATGAAGGTATAACAAATGGGAGAGAAGGATAAAGAAGAAATTCAACAGGATTAAGAAAAGAGAAAGTGAAAGAAAGGAAAGAGGGAACATGAAGTGTAAAAAAAGCAGAAAACGTAAATAACTGCTTACCATAAGCTGATGAGTACTTGAGAGTATATGTACAGAGTGTCAAGCCGTTAATAAATAGTTTTAGGCATCGCGCACAACACTACTGGGGGTAGCCATTTTTCGTCGTTGAAATTCTCTAGCTCGCAGCACTCGTATTTTAGTTTTAATAATAAGTTAATTGAAAACAACTAGATAATAAAAAGATATAAACGGGTTGACTCATTAATATTTGATTTATAGGCCTACTATGCTTTTGAGTAAAGAAACATTAATTTGTAATACATGGATCTCTCAAGGTAGCCTAGTAGCTATTGATTTCCAGCTTAGAGTAATGGGTTCTATTAATATTTCGACTGCCTGTGAGGGTACGATCCCCGGTCCTTCTTTTCGTACTCTTCAATGTCGAACTTCGATAGCAGGCGATTCTAGAAGGTTCTAGTTAATACTACTTTACAACGAAAATATGTAATCGATTAAGCATCTTATGAACCAGAATGTTCCACAGAAGTAACTATAAAAGCTTGAATCCTGCCTTATGTAATAATTCACTGTTCGAATCTCTGAAGCTTGTGATAGCAAAAGTGAATGATAGCGACAGAATAACTGCATATAAGATATTCGACATGGTCCAGCTTCATGCGGGTTGTCATTGGTCTCGTATGTCATAGACCATTTGGTATGTCATAGTCTGAATACAACGTTTTTCATGGTCTACACAGGTTGTGACGTTCTAATGGGAGTTAGTGTTCACAACACAACATATGTGCAAGCATTCCTAACACACAGGATCCGTGTACAGCAGCAGCATCTGCATAAAGCTCTGGCCTGTGTTGTCGCATACTTATATATTAGGCCTATTTAAATATTTCTAATATATCAATCCAAATTCTGTTATTTCCACTTTTGCCTAATTTTGTATATTATCATTATAAATTTTACTGTCTGAATATTGTGTAATATACGAAGTTGTAATGCAATTGATGTAAATAGCCAAACGCATTGTAAATACTGTTGATTGTCCTATATAGGTTAATTGTACGGAGTGGGCAAAATAAAACTGTCCCGGGGAAAATATATATGAGATACATGAATTTATATGTGTAAGACTGAAGCGGAAATGACCCTGAAAATGCAGAAATCCGTGATTTCGATGCAACAATGAGTTGCTGTCACATGTCCGCGCATGCGCATCTCCCGCATGCTCCGTCCCGAGCTTCGCTGTGTCATTACGTTTGTGTTTAGTGGCCAGTTGAATGCAACACAAAATGGTGCTCACGATAAAACAACGCGTGTTTTGGCAAAACCTCCAGCAGCAAAGGATGCAATGCAAAACTTAGTGGCAAAATAGCGTGAAAAGGACTCCGTAGCGAATAAAAATCGTAATTATCCGAAAATAGTTCGAACATCAGACAACATTGCTCGAGTTCAGGAAAGCCTGGAACAAAGTCCGACGAAATCCAATACCGTTTATCTGTGCAAGTGGGAATTAAGAGAACGTCGTGTCGAAACATCATCAAAAAGGACCTGCATCTGTATCCTTATAAATTTACTGTTGTGCATGCGTTAAAGCGTCCAGACCAACCTTCGCGTGTTGAGTTCTGTCGGTGGTTTCTGGGTGAAGTGGAATCAAGACTTTTGGATCCTCAATTTTTCATTTACAGATTTTCCGGGCTAGTTTCATTTTGCCTTAATTATAATGTTCACACACATTGTATCTATGCAATGGAATATAACTACTACTACTAAAGAAGTCGAGAGCCTAATGAAAATAAGAAAGGAAGATAAACAACGAAGAGGAAACACAAAAAGAAAGTAAGGACGCAGGAGAGGAAGAAAGAGAATAAAGGAAAAATATAATATGAGGAACTATCAGAAAAAAGGAAATGAATAAATAAACGAAATAATAAGAAAAATACAAAATGAAGTAGGAAAAAAGAGAAATAAAGGCGGAAGAAAAGAAATGTATAAAGAAGGGTAAACAAAGACAGACAAATGAGTCACAACATATATAGAAAATAATGATTAATAAAAATGAGTCCCTACTGGCTTTCGAGGACTCACTCTTCTTATCGGGCTGCGCGGCAGCCGCCGTATCGGGCGTTTTGGGCTTGGCGCTCGTCTTCACGGGGGACTTGACGGGCGACGTGAGGCCTCCGGCCTGCTTCTTGGGAATCTTCGAAGGCGACTTGTGGATCTCACCGTTCGTCGTCGGCTCCTGCGGCATGCAAATGTAATTACAGTCTGACACTTTCATAATTACCAATCATAAGCTAAAGTTATACAACTGTGCAGTGGAAGAATTCGTTAAATAGAATAAATCTATCTGTCGTATTTAACGTTTGCTAACTTATTTCAGACACTAAGGATTCCTTAAGAGTCTCAAATAGTAACATTTCCTCTCCACAGGCTAGATATTCAATGGCAGTGACTATTGTAATTCCCTTATTTAACTTAAAATTATGAATTTTACTTCACTGAGTAAATTTCAATAGTCCTGACTAATGAACTCATTCCTTTCCTTTCAGAGTTCAAAATCATAAAATTTTAATTTCAAAACCTAGTTATTCGGTAGCAGCAGGCTAACTTTCACAATTCATTTTTGATTCCTTACAGTCTTAACTATAAACTTTATGAATATCGTAATACAAGATGACTCAGTGACTATGTTACAAACTCTTAGGGATGATAGAGACAATTGTGAATAACTTTTATATGAGCCGTTCAGAGCAGAAGTGGTGTAAGTAAAAAATGGGTAATGAGGGTTAAAGTAAACATTCTGTAAAATACAGCGCAAAGTAGCAATTAATATTCAATCTAGTTAAACTAGTAGTAGTAGTCAGTGGATAGCAAGAAGGACATATTAATTGCTGCTTTGCGCTGTATTTTACAGAATTTTTACTTTAAACCTCACCACCTAATTTTGACTTACACCACTTTTGCTCTGAAAGGCTCATATATGAACCTACTCTATGTCCGGAAAAGTTCCATTTCCTAATTTCAAGCTTAAATATGTTAGTCTGTGTAACCAGCTAGAATCGAACTCAAGGCCATCGTTTTGAAGTTTGTTTGCAGATGACCTGTTCTTGCAAACGTTGGTGATTTCTGATAAACATCGCTGGTTGGCATCGTAAATGATATTTGACTGATTAAACCTTGAAAGTTTCCTCACTTCCCTTTCGCGCTTCCATAAATTAATGAAATGCATATTAATAAGTTGGAAGGTTTAACGAGTCAAAATATTATTTTCGATGCTAAATTAGCTTATCCCATGTTTATGAAAAATCACCAACGTTTGCAGAAACAGGTCGTCTGCAACCAAACTTCAAAAGGATGGCCTTGACTTCAATTCTAGCTCGTTACACTGACTAACATAATATCTAGGCTTGTAATTACCAAAAGGAACGTTTCTGGACATAGGTTCCTATATGAAAGTTATTCATAATCGTCTCTTCTTTCATCCCTAAAACTTTGTAACATAGTCACTGAATCACCCTGTATACACTGATCAAAAAATTCATTTTTAATAGTTATTTATAAGACAAGTTCGTAAAGTTTCTCTTTTTGGCACGAGTGTAAAGTTTGTGAAACGAGGCAAAGATAACTTTACGAATGTGTGTTATACAATGTTTTTTTCTACGATAGCACAAATTTACATTAAATAAATATTTCAAGTTGGAGAGGTTATAAGATCACGATGTCATGGCCATCTGAACTCAGAACCATTAAGAACTGTTTTATTCATGTTCAAGATTTCATGGCCGTCTAAACCGGCTATATAATCAACAAAGTGATTAGAAACAGTTGAATGATACATCTTGTTACAATGAGTACTACATGTAACTTCAGAATAACAAGGGGTAAAATGTATTTAAAATCATTTTATTTTTAGTTGTTTATTTAATGGAGCTGTATCAACTACTAGGTTTATCGTCGATGAAGTTGGTGATAACGAGATAATATTTGGCAAGACGAGGGCGAGGATTCGTTATGTGATTACCTGACATTCGACTTACAGTTGAGAAAAACTTTGGAAGAAACCCAATCAGGTAACAATCTATGCGGGTATCGAACCAACGCCTGAGCACAATTCCGAATCAGCATATATACGCGCGTACCAACTGAACTACGCAGGTGGCTAACTTTCGTTCACAATCTTTTCTGCCTCTATCCACTTTTAAAAGAGTAGGGTATTTTTCATAATTTTTATGTTACGAGATGAGTATGAAAATTAAGACCTAATTGACGAATAAGATAATTTTAGTTCGAATTGACCTGCACATGCTAAAAATATAAATACATCGACGGCTAAGTAGTGATAGGTATACCTCTTATCTAAAAAATGGTCGTTTACTTTAACTAAATTATTATTATTATTATTATTATTATTATTATTATTATTATTATTATTATTATTTATTTAGATCATTCACTTTACGGAGTAGGCATCATGGCCTATTCCAGCTTCGAAGAAATCTACCCAAAGTTTTCTTGGACGTCCAATTTAGATTAATTACATTATTATTATGTTCCAAAAATTGGAAAGTTAACTAATATTTTCCCTCGAGCAGAAGATCTCGCAAAGCAGAAGCACATCGTCGTTGTTCCTGCAATAACTCCTATGTGACATATTTATCGATTTTCAGATTTTTGCTCTATTAAATAACTTAAATAGTGATACAGCAAATAATAAAATCTCTGTTGAATCTTTCGTATACTGCTTTTAACACTTGAATATAAATAATTGATTAAATGGCGATATTACTCGTGTTAATTATATAAGCATGTGCGGTTTACAGCTGTTTCGGTGCTACTTGACACCATCCTCAGAGCCTTCTGTGTCTCTGCGTCATCTCAACTTCGCTGCCTGTTGTGAGTGCGTTTTGATGAAGAGTTTCAAACGCACCACACAACAGGCAGCGAAGTTGAGATGACGCCGAGACACAGAAGGCTCTGAGGATGGTGTCAAATATCACCGAAACAGCTGTAAGCCGCACATGCTTACATAATTAACAGGAGTAAGATCGCCATTTAATCAATTATTAATAAAATCTCCTATATTTATTTCTTCCGAAAATGTAAGAATTCACAATCTGCCATAGAATCAATAAACGTGTTTTTTCTTCCCACTGAAAATAGTTATATTTTGCACATAGGAGTTATTGCAGGAACAATGACGACATATAAAAGCTTGTCTATTTTGAGAAAAATTAATTTTTAAAACAATTTTTATTTACCTGAAAATTTACAGATACGAGGTAAGCTATCACTTCCTAGCTATCGATATGTACTTTATGTACTTTACTTTCCACATAGTCACCACTGATTTACAGGCATTTTTCTTCCTTATAACAGTGTCAAAGAAATAAATTCCAGTTGGTTCAGCCATTCTGATTTTGTGAGCCACTGCTTTGAGTGCTTTGGCGCGAGTTCGGAACTGTAGGATGGGAACTGGAAAACTTCCATCCAGACTCCTGAATCATCAGAACTTTTCCAGGCGTGGTGTACAGTCACATCTTGGCGCACAGAAGCACATTCTCAGAAGATAGCATTCCACGTCCTTTGTTCTGGACAGCGCGTCTCATTGTCTTCAAGCTTTGATAAAAGCATCGTCATTAATTGTGGTTTCACGTTCGAGAAAAAACCAACAATGGCGACTCATTTTCATTCCGGACCACGACAGCATCTTCGCTCTGACAGAACGTGCCTGTTTAGGGAATTCTTACTTTCGGGGATGATTAATGACACAATTGCACGGATTGTTGTTTTGATTGGATGGATGTCAGTTTATAAAATACCTTGGTAAATGTTTCGTCTGCAGTCACAATATGCTCAACAAGCCATCTCCCTAATTTCAAAAACGCTGCAAGAATTTCTGAGCTGATTCAGTACGGTTAATCGAATCATCTTTCACATGGACTGCCACAGAATTTTTCTATTTCCTCGAGGGGTGAAGGATCAATTCACCCTTTTTTCATTCAAATGAAATTGATATTATACATTCCTGATCTGTTATTGTTATAAGGGCCAAATTTTTTGAAACTAAGATAAACAGTTGACTGATGACATTAACAATAGGTATGCATAAAATATTTTAAAATTGTTATTCTAGAAAGTCGGTGTTGAGTCACAGACTGATATTTTCTCCTCTACGTCGTGGGTTTGCGAAATGCGCATGACAATCTAAAACAATCTGATGATATGAATTTTTTTCGTGATATTTTTTTAATATTATTTTTGCAAAGTGATGTTTTGTTGCAAAGTTATTAATCTGCATTATTGATATAATAACGAGTCTGACATTTTGTTTAGTCTCCGATCTATATGTTTTATAAATGTTTTATGTATTTCGAGATCTTTACATTTTCATATAACTGTGAATTTATATTAACTTACATGCATTTTCCACTCAATTTTTACGTAGTAACAATATTTTGCAGTTATACTTTTAATTACAAACAGAATAGTTAAATGAGCCTACAGCATTATTTTAATAACTTTACCTGTACAGGTCATTTATGTATGATCCAGTTTTAATGTAAAGCTCTAACTCGAACAGTGCATCTTAGTATTAATTAAATAATTAAACTTAAAACAAAATTATTTGTAATTTGTTCATTATGTTGTTTATGGTTATTAATTCTTGGAAATAGCGCAGTGCTTTAACATTGGTACTCATGTGGAGTGTTATTTCACCCAAATTAATAGGCCTAATCAACGTTCTAAACTTTATATTTAGTGATATTTGTCTAGATATTCTTAAAATCATCAACTTGCAAATAATTTTCAACTTTTAAATATAACAATATGGGTTAGTTAGCAAAAATTGAAAATACCCCTTGCATATACGAATCTGTGACAGGCCAGGTTTTTAGTTTAAGCTTTTATTATGCCTAGAATACGATCAACGACTAAACGTCCACACCTGTGGAGTAACGGTTAGCACGTCTAGCCGCGAAACCAGGTGGCCCGGGTTCGATTCCCGGTCGGGGAAAGTTACCTGGTTGAGGTTTTTTCCGGGGTTTTCCTCAACCCAACATGAGCAAATACTGGGTAACTTTCGGTGTTATTGGACATTTCACTGGCATTATCACCTTCAGCTTTCAGACGCTAAATAACCTAGATGTTGATAAAGCGTCGTAAAATAACCTATTAAAAACGACTAAACAGCGTTCAGGTAGTTCTCTTCCACTCCGTGTATACGCCTTGAATATACGAATCTGTGACAGGTTAGGTTTGGTTTGTTTAGGCTTTGTTATGCCTTGCATATACGCTCAACTGCATCTCCACAAGAAATCAAATTCAATGATTTTCACTTCGAAATCACCGAAATTATCTCAGCGCTAGTTTAACCTGATCAACTAAAAAAAAAAAAAAAAAAAAAAAAAAAAAAAAAAAATATTCCTTATAAAACGATTTTCACGTCCGAAATCGCCGAAACTACTTCAGCGCTAGTTTCACCATCGTACTATAAATGATGCAGTGATTGCACGATTTAAATAATAACACCATTGGTTACCAGTACTTTATTTTGTGTAAAATCCTGCGTGAACAACTGTTTTGTTTTGTAATTATTTTCCAATGTTTTCCGAATACTTATGTTTCGTTAATTTTTATTCTATGACTCAATATTATAATGTTAATGCACGACTTAAAATAATTTATCCATTATATTACCTATATAATAAAAAGGATCAATTTTTAAAACGATTAGAATAATCACATAACCTCAATTTCTCCATACCCAACTACATTTAATAATTATCATCTAATTCAATATCTACAATATAACATCTTGGTACATGAGGTTAATTTTCGACATGTTACTGTTCAGTTAGGTATGTATTTATTTGTTAATGGTACATGTACATAATTTATTTGTTGGGTTTTCCCATATAAATCACTGATGTGTGGCGTGTATAGAGAAATCGTATTCACATTCAATATTTCCTGTTAATTTTTATCGGTATGACAAAATATCGGTGTAATTCATGCATATTGTGCTTACTTATCGATATAAAACATCGGTGTGACAAAATCACAGATATTTAATTGTCACAGTCATAGCTGTCACAGATATTTGAAAATATCGTTTAAGCTCATCTCCATTTTTCAATGAAATTGATATTATACATTCCTGATCTGTTATTGTTATAAGGAGGCCAAAAATACTTTGAAACTAAGAGTATCAGTTAGTGGGAATTTACATTAACAATAGGTATGCATATTTTTTAACATTGTTCATTGACTAGAAAGTCTGTGGGCACAGCTATTGTATTAAATTCCAAGAAATGAGACAATCTAAAACTTACATTCTAAATTTACTGACCATTAATTTTTTTAATATTAAGCATTTGTATTTCAATAACAATAATCTGCCATTGACGTAGCTCAGTCGGCTAAGACGCTTGCCTGCCGATCTGGAGTAGCGCTCGGGCAAGGGTTCGATACCTGCTTGAGCTAATTACTTGGTCAGGTTTTTCCGAGGTTTCCTCCAACAATAAGGCGAATGTCAGGTAATCTTTGACGAATCCTCGGCCTCATCTCGTCAAATACCATCTAAATGTCACCACTACCATGGACGCTAAATAAGCTAGTAGTGGATACAGTGTCGTTAAATAACCAAGTAAATAATAATAATAATAATAATAATAATAATAATAATAATAATAATAATAATAATGATCATCATCATCAATCCATTATGAAGCATTTGATATTTTGTAAATTATAAATCCCTCTATTTATTATGCTTCTTAGCAGAGGCATTTTATGCGGTCTTTGAAAAAAAAACAACAATCAATTGGGTCAAGTGACCTCTGACCCTCATTGCGAGCGTTCATGGTCAGTCACCACACTTGATCGGTCACTTCGCTCTTCATATTGGACATCAGTTGACCCTTCTTTAAGGAAATGAGACGAATGCTGTGCCCTTACTATTAATAGGACCATAAACATCACAAAATCGATGGGGAATTTATATAGCAATATTGTTGTTCACGTCGCCCTCGGTGGCACAGGCGGTATAACGCTGGCCTTCTGTGCCCAAGGTTACGGGTTCGATCCCGGCCCAGGTTGATGGCATTTAAGTGTGCCAAATTCCGGAACATCGGCGACGCTGATATAACCTCGGCAGCTGCGAGCGTCGTTAAATAAAACATAATTAAAAAAAATTGTTGTTCACCAACAATAAATGTATTACAACAAGAACTTTGCCGTTGGCGAGATTTTCTATTGTAGAACTTACTATCAGAAATTACTCTCAGACGACACTGGACAAGAATATAACTTAACCATAACAAATTGGCGAAGAGCTAGCTAATTAGTCACTTTAAGCGACTATGAAATGAGCGACTGTGCTCCATTATATGCTAATCAGCTGTAATTAATTGCGCTTTAATTCCTTGATACCCATCGTAACATGCGTCTTATTTTTAAACAGGACGACGAGGTCTGCAAGTGACGTCGAGTACTACAAAATATCGTTAAATAATTCAGAGGGCAGATATTTAAAGAATAATAAATTGTAACATGATTTACTTTGTATTAATACTGTAACCTGCCCAGGGCTCGCGTTACGGAATGCGCGCTGGTTCGAGTCCTCATGGGGAAAGATATTTTTTCATGGAATTTCGACCAGGATATGGGAACGGTGCCCAACCAGCACGGTAATGCACTTGGGGAGCTACGTTAGGTAACGAAATCCGATTACGAAAGCCAGTTATAACGTCTGAGGGGATCATCGTGCTAACCAAACGATACCTCCCGTTTTGGTTGGATATTCGTCCACCTCTGCTTTGATATGTGAACGTGAGGCCAGCAGCCAGCTGATCGGTCTGGGCTCTGAAAGGGCTATAGCGCCGTGAATTTTTTTATTGGGTTATTTTACGACGCTGTATCAACAGCTAGGTTATTTAGCGTCTGAATGATATGAAGGTGATAATCCCGGTGAAATGAGTCCTTGGTCCAGCACCGAAAGTTACCCAGCATTTGCTCGTATTGGGTTGAGGGAAAACCCCGGAAAATACCTCAACCAGGTAACTTGCCCCGACCGGGATTCGAACCCGGGCCACCTGGTTTCGCAGCCAGACGCGCTGACTGTTACTCCACAGGTGTGGACGGGCGCGCCGTGAATGAATGATGATGATGATGACTATTATTATTATTATTATTATTATTATTATTATTATTATTATTATTATTATTATTATTATTATTATTAGTGGGTTATTTAACAACGCTGTATCAACTGCTAGATCTCATAAAAATAACACATTTCTTTACCTCAAACAGTTTGAAATTTAAAAATGTATTCAATTTGTCATGAGTAATTATTAATTTTTAGACGTTATTTTATTGCAATTTATGCATGTAAATGTATTATGTACCGAATTCTCCCCTGATCACGAGAATACTCTCTAGAATTTTACAAATTTATAATTTCTTTGTATTGTATTTTTCTGGCAATAAACATTATTCCTTAACATTGTACCTTCTCTCTATTCCTCTGAACAGAACACCCTTTTCATCATCTTTCAGCATATCGATTCCACGCCTCTGGAATTCTACCTGACCATGTCAGAGATTGTCGGACAATATCAAAATTCAAATTTAAATTTAAAAATCACATTCTAGTTCATGGAATTGCTTGTTGAACAACTGTCAAAATAATAACATATAGTAAATATTGTAACTATGCTGTTGTAAAATTGGCAATAAATATGTAATGTATTTATTATTATTATTATTATTATTATTATTATTATTATTATTATTATTATTATTATTTAGCGTCAATGGGATCGGTGATAGCAAGATGGTATTTGGTGAGATGAGGCCGCGGATTCGCCATAGATTACCTGACATTTTTCTTACGATTGGGAAAAACGTCGGAAAAAACGAGTAGTTAATCAGCCCAAGCGGAAATAGAACCCGCGCCCGAGCGCAACTCCGGATCGGCAGGCGAGAGTCTCAGCCGATCGAGCTATTATTATTATTATTATTATTATTATTATTATTATTATTATTATTATTATTATTATTATTATTTGTGAGCTATTTATGCTGTTAGTTGCAAAGTTCAGCTTTCAGCTCCAATGAACTCTATCTTTGCAAACAATTTTTAAATAATGAATTCTTTAGCTCTGGAATGAAGTGTAATTGTCGACTTTCGATCTATCTTTACAACTGAATATTGGAAAAAGTTCCTAAAATATCAACACCCTTGACTGGCAGAAACGAGACAGTGTCTACACACTGTTTAAAAAATAAAGACCATGTGCGCCTTAAAGAAGAAAGGGTAGCTTCTACAACAAGCATCAATTAAAATCTGTCATTATTTTGACGCCTAACATGTAGTATAACGTTATTTTTTCACGGTAAAAATCGCTTTTCAATTTATAAGAAATTATTACGATAATCTTGTAACTAATTAGCAATAAAAAGCTGAATACAATATTTTATCACGATTGTTTTTTCGAAATTAATACGAAATTCTGTAGTCTCTTTTTATAGAGTACTATAATGTTAAAATGTTCAAATTGATTTGTGAGTCTGTATTTCACGTGGAAAAGGGGAACAAGACAAGCGGTGACCTTGCATCACGCTCGTCACATGACCGGGGATTCCTACCTACAGTACTATGGTTCATAATCTTCACTAGAGTGATCAAATGGGCTAAAAGAAACAATACTTGAAGACAGATAATAATAATGATGAGAAGGACGTTGAAGATAGAATAGGAATGATTAATAATTATAAGAATTGAGCTTTGGAATATATCAGTAATCCACATATTGAAGCTTTTAACACACTCGTTCGATTCTGATTTTCCTCATAAACAACACTTCTGAGACTTCAGATGTTTATTTCATACCTGGATTATCTCATAAACATTTACTATTATGTGCAAGATACTATCAGTCTATCTAGAATCATTTTATTGAAGGTTTAATACTGTCAAAGGCCGAAAGGACATGAATCTCGTGCAACAACCGCATACCATCGCATGGCACCGCTGGACTATTTTTGTAGCAGCAGCAAAACATTCCATCGCTCGCTCGTTCCTGTATGTAAAAACATGCATATTTATTTCAGTTCAGTAGTCCAATATCATAAAACTAAAGAAATAGTATGAAAAATGGGGAATTTTGGAAGTAGAAGAATTAGTAGTTGTAGTACTTTATTTAACTATGTTTCAGCGGCAGAGTTAGTCAGTATCGAACTTCTAAATAAGCGATAAGTGGGCGATACATTTTTCGTGGAGACCTCTGTCAGGGACAGGGTTATTCGACATGCCATAAATACAACACGGGATCCCTAGATTTACTTCTCTTCTAGAGAAAGTCAGTAAGTATTTCTATCACTCTTTCAATCATTAATTAAACATGAAAAAAGAAAAACTCTCAAGGCACTAGAAAGAAGGAAAAACCAATTAATTAAAAAATTAAGTATTAATGCCAGGCCTAATACACGAAAATAGTCGATAAGAAAATGTACTAATTTGAAAGGCATGGTGAGGGCCGATAAGCTGATACAATAACAATAGGAGTTTTGTCAGGATCCATCTGTGCTTATCTATTAGCATTTCAATTTTATTTAGTACAATTGTTCCGTGCGATCGCGTACATAATTCACATCGTGATGTTTGTATCTAGATTTATGTGGTTTATTAAGCTGTTCATATATATAGCAGTATTTTGATCTATATATGTACTTTGCTCTGACCCTCCATTATGATCTGGTATAGGTATCACAACTTGATACATATTTCTTTCTTCCCCCACAGTTGATTCACCATATTCTAGTCAGATCTGGACATCACTACAGATGAACCAACCTGTTTCAATTGCAACTGTATCGCACATGTTTTAATTTAAGTTTAGTATTTAATAACTTTTAATGACTTTGATTATGGCTCACACAGCCCTGTTTTAATACAGTAATGTTTTCAATTCATTGTATGTTCACCTACTTCTACAGAGATTTATTTTAATTGGTTTATTTATTTGTATCACATACATATGTCCTACTTTCATGTATATAGGCATAAACTTTTTCTGAAGATGGCTTAATTAAGCCGAAAACGTTAAAAACTAAATAAATCTGACAAATATTGTAAACTAATAATATTTGTTAATAGATAAGCACAGACGGATCCTGACAAAACTCCTATTGAAAATGTACTAAACTGAAATCTAGAGTCCAGTGATAAAAATGGAACTACTCAACCAAGTGTAGCAAGGTACGTTCTGAACTACAGGGACATCATTTTATTTTTACTAACATTTTTAATATTAACCTGGCTATACCTTTAGAGAACCGGAAAACCCGTTCGCTACCCCCTTCCACAACTGGAGTTCGATGATACTGGCGTAAAACACAAACACATCACTTTACTAGGTATAGGAGGGAAGAAAAGTACTTCATCCATTTACATAAACTAGGAAATATCGCGATTTTGAGTTCGATAATTTTCATTAGGATTTTTATTTAATCAAAAAGCAGTACTGTATTAAGAATGAGTGTTTTTACTCACGAACTGAGCTATCCATGCGTGTTCATTATGTATTGTATATTATACTGTCTACAGCACATTAGCGTACAATATAGAGAATAATGAAGTTCAATTGAAAAATAATCATAAAATGGATATTTAAACACATTTTTGAAGATGGTAGCCATTCATTTCGAGAGCCTACAGGCTTCAGTTCTTTTGTGCATATTATCGCACTATAGACTATTGCATCTAATTCCAATTATCAGTTTCGTCCTTCGTACTAGTAACTCATGTTGAAATAATTCTGTACCTACTCTACAAAAGAGTACCTTATGTAATGTAAATTCAATCTTCACTTCTGCCCGACCCGCATAGATAAAATTACTCGGACATGCTATCTACTCTCCGTCCAAGTGGTTATGCCGCAGGATCGTAGAAAGGAGGGAAATCACGTGACAGTTAATTACTTAACGAGGCCCTTTTATTTAAGTTATTTTAAACAGTTGTATAATATTACGTAAACGTCCAATTCCTAACAGAAATTAATGTTTTCAGAAAAGAGCTAAGACAGCCCTGCTTTTAAAGAGGGCCGTGTAGAAGCAGGTGGGGGAAATCGGGATGTGACGTAGGCAAACGGACAGTACCTATGCGAAAATATGATTCAATATTAAAAGTTCTTTCGTCACTGGAAAACGCGAACATATTTCTGGAACGTACTATACTCAGTAACTCAGTGCTGTTTACTATAAGCGGCCTTGATTCTGTCTGGAAAACAGTTGAAACTTCATTAGTAGAAGGGGTGGGAGTGAAGTACATTCAAAAACTCAGGTACAATAAAAATTGAAGTAAAAATAAAATGATGTCCCTGTATATTGAGTATAGTAACAGATAACAATAAATTGAAAACTTAATATACATTATTCTATAATAATAGGCTATTAGATGTGTTATCAGCTTATCACTAGACTTCGAAGTTGAGATCCCGGCCGGGGATATACAGGTTAACTGATAGCGGAGTATTGGACGGAAGTGGGGGGCCAGGCTAGGGCTTGTTTGCTTTTTCCATTTTCTGTTCACTGCGCTATCTGTCTAGGTATGGTTGAATGTACATCAATATTATATTCATTATTTACAAAAACCATACGTTTCAATTTCAATTTAGCAGATCAAATGTAACATTTGGCAATACTGTAATGATATTTGTCATAATTTCGCTATTACAATTATTACCCTTGAAGTTTAATACAATAAAATGAAAAGTGTGTTCTGCTACAGCTAATTATAAATAGATATAGGCTACAAACAAACAAGATAATTTGTCTTAATTATTGTATTGACATATTAACTGGCGGTACTCACATTTCCTTGCGTAGACTCGTCCACGCCACTGTCATGGTCACCTTCTGTGGAAAGGAAGAAGAATAATATAAGGTTAGTTAACAATTCGATAAACTACAGAGCTGTCCCACTTGTTGCCCTTAGTATTACGCATATATCTGGTGAAGTTACAGCTATTAATCGTTTCATGTTCATGTGATCTTGGCTTTAAACATATAAAAATTTAAAGGTACAAAGAAACCCTCCAGTACTCGCGCGGCTTACATTTGTAATCCACTGCTGTTTGTTACGTCATCACATCTCCGCTTCCAATACTGATAGCGTCGAATTTTCAGTATCTTTCTGTTACACTTTAGCCCTGATGTCTGAAGTGTTTGGATATAAATGTGACCTTTTTTCTGTGTAGTAATATATGTTTTTAGAGTGGATTACAAATGTAACGCCAGTGTTTTTAACAGCAGAGAATAAAAGAGCATATGTTTGACTTCCTTACTTGTAATTTGATTTTTTCCTATAAGCAGTTCATAAGACATTTTTACACGTAATTTTTATTGTTGCAATGCTATTTTATCCTGCAAAGATTAAGTGGACATATTTGATAATACAGAACAATGATTTTTTCTCATATGAAATAGACATGTAACTGAGCTCAATAGTGACTCAAATTTTAGGAGTAGGAGATAATAACTCTAGAATTTTTAATTATATTCTTTGCATCATAATATCACTCATTATATCATATTGACGTCACTGATTTATGTATTGAATTTCAAATGGAGTTACACTGTTATATCACAAACAGTTTAACTGAATCAATTAAGTCACGTTACTATTATATTATACATATTGTAAAATTACGTATTCATACGTGCAAAAAAATTGATTGTTAAAAATAGTGATGGATTACAAATGTCAACCGCGCGAGTACTGGTGTCACAAATTAAGGGGCGAGCACTGAAGGGTTATAATAACAGAAGACCAACTTCATACAATAAAATTATATTCCTGCATCTATAACTTATAAATTAATCATATTTATGACAAACTGGTGCATCAACTTAGCACGCAATCATACAATTTAAAATTGTCGTCATAGCAACAAAGGTTGTTCATTTTACTAGTAGCTTCATTACTTCATTTATTTTAAGAGCGTCAAAGTTTAATTACTATTTGTTTTTTGTTTCCTGTTTCTTAAATTAAGTCAGTTCGTTGTGTGTGTTGAAGTTGTGACTCCATTAGAACTGTGATCAGACAATGAGTAAAAATGCAATATGCATTACATTATCTTAATAGTTACAAGAAACAGCTGCGACAAAATATTGCATGTATATGCATCCGGACATGTTAACTGGAATAATAAAGTTTTACATGTTAGGCTTACAATATAAAAAACATATTCTAATTGCGAGTACATAAATCTTATAATCTTACCTTTCAATAGCTAAGAAAAAGAAACTTACAGCAAACATTCTCATGGGGACAGATGAAAAAGTTACGTTTTTTCTTCCACCATGTTAATGATGTCAAAACAAGTGCCTATAAAAAGTTTGGTCACTGGAAAATTTTGGGTTGTACAATTTACAATTTAATGGAAATATTTATTGGAACAGAGACATCAATTATTGAGCTATTTTTCAACATATTCCCACTGGAATTGAGACATTTGTCTTAGTGGCAGTCGTCTGCACCTCTCTGTCGATCCCATGGCATGACAAATGTTTCAATTCCAATAGGAATCTGTTGAAATATAGCTCAAAAGTAGTTGTATCTGTTGCAATAAATTTTTCCAATAAAATTGTGTTTTCTTTCTGTAAACGGCCCAGGGAAACTTATTTTACGGCCCTTATAATTACGCTCGAGTGGCCAAAATTTGTACGAGCACTTGTTTTGACTTATAAAATGGTGGAAGAAAAAAACTTTTTATCTGCTCGCTTGAGAATGTTTGCTGTTAGTTTAAGGATTCAGCAAGATTGGGAGTTTGTCTAGAAGAAACATTCTCAACTATTCAATTTGTTTGTGTAAATATTTTCACTGCAGAATATTTGTGACAATGCAGAAAAGTTATCACAGAATATAAATTGGTATCTTTTATTGTCTCATGAATGTTACAAATATCACAATATCTGAATCGGCATGGTTTTTATTTTATCAATGTTACAAATTTAATAAAATCATGAACATTTCTACTGGAGTTTCTCCCTCTTTCGCTGAATCACTAACTCCAGTATGGAAATAAGCTGAAAATGCTCCGTGAACGGAAAACAGTGTAGTTAAAAAGCAACAAAAATAAGAATTTTCTTATACTAGGGCATTCGAAAAGTAATGGCAACATAGTTACTGTTACACACTAAATTTATTTAGTTTACTTTTGACACTACATACATTTCCCGCTATGTCAACAATGCATTGCAAAATTCTGGGAAAACGACTGATTTTATCTGCAGCAGCATTTATGGATATCTCTCTCACTGATCAATCTAAAGCTCTTCGGATGTCAACTCTTGATTGAAAGCGAATGCCTCGTTTTGATCAATCTAAAGCTCTTCGGATGTCAACTCTTGGGTGAAAGCGAATGCCTCGCTTTCACCCAACTTGAAATAGTTCAGTACAGTAGGACTTTTCTCCCACAGGTTTCTTGTAATGTCCAAAAGCACTGAGTTGCACGTTTTTCTGTTACAACTTGGATTTTTATGTAGCACCTTTGTTCGTACTTTCAGGGCTGTATTGTTTACTAAAAATCAGAAACAACCACTGTATTAAAAATATGGTTATTTATTTACTTTTATTGTTAGTAAGGTTCAAATAAATACAAGTTAATACAATATAAAATAAACTAGCCCACTCCTGAATGAGTAAGACTCGTGCTCAGGAGAAGATTCTAATACAAAGAAAAATAAAATTGAGAATGAATAAATTAGATTGAAAAATGTTAAGTATCTGAACCTAACTATAACTCCAATACAAATTTTTATATTCTTTTATTAACTTGGAGATGATTAATGGTTAAATAATATTAGAATAAAATTTGTTTAATAATCTTGGACCTTGACTATGATAAAAAGCTGCATTGGTTTTACATTTAGGTTAAGATAAACGCAGATAATTCATATTTTTAGTTCTATATTTATGTATATACCTTTCAAAGTTATTAAGATTTCCGTGAAAGTATTTTAATAAAATTAAATAATAAATTTGTTTAATGTTGAAAACTTTGAAATGTTTAAACAACAATTCAGTTGACTTCGGAATATGTATTATATGTCTTTCTCGTGTTAAATTCTATCGAACCTGGTTAACATGGGTTGTTATTGACCTTTTCAGAACCTTTATAATATATATTCCGAAGTGATATAGTGTTAAAAGTTGTGTAATCATGATGTAAACAGCTTTCACAAATTTTTAATACTTTTTTTTTAAAATAAACATTTGTAAGTTACTTCGAGTCTTTGAATATTGCAAATTTATGAAACAATCGCTGCTCTATTACGTAGTACAAGATTTCAATGGTCACAGCTAGGAGCACTGATTTACAGCATTGTTGCCATTACTTATCGAATGCCCTTGTATATCGCTGAAAATCTCTAAGAAGCATAACATATAATTATCTCATAAAATTTTTCCAAGATGTTACAGTTTTTAAATTGTGAGATGAGTTTTAAAAGTTAAAAACAATCAATATATTTTATTATTGAATAACATACCGGTACTTATTGTATTTTATTGTTGTTATTTTAATCTTCTACAAAAAAATATACGCCTACTGGCGTTAATTATATATTTGTGCAAAAGTGTTATACAAAATTGTGTATTACAAAATGTGTCTTAGCAATGTGCGTGAAAATCACAGGAATTAAAATTACAGTTATATGTATTTCACGTACATGTAAACTTGATTCGTTACTAAACTTATTCAAGAAAAGAAAATCAGTATAACAGCAAAACCACAATCCAGATGGCAACAATCACATGGATGTTACCTTGTTTCTTGGCGACCTCGTCTGCGGTGTCCTTCGGTTTCTTCTTCACGATTTTCTTCTTGGGTTTGGGTTCCTCCTGGTCTTTAGGCGTCCTCGCTCTGGGCGACTTCTCGCCCTCCGATTCTGGTGTCGTTCTTACGGCCAGCTTCTTGGGCGTTGACGTTGGCGTCACTGCCCTGCTCTTTTTAGGCGTGGCCGACTCAGATTCCGACGTCGTCCTACTCTTCTTGGGTGTACCCGTCTTCGAAAGAGCAGGTGAGACGCTGCCAGGACGCGATGCTCCTCTCTCAACACCGGGACAAGGGGATTTCGGTTTTTTCATCGGCGATTTCTTCGCTAGAGTCGTTGCTTCTGCCTTAGGCTCCTCCTTCGGCGACGATTCTTCCACTGCAGGTTCTGCTGCTTGTTCTTCCTTCGGTACTTCCGTCTCTGGCAAAGCTGGTTCTTCCTTCGGGATAGCTTCCATTTCAACTTCTACCTTTAACTCGTCTTTATGCGCCTCTGATTCCTCTTTCACTGGTGATTCTTCCTTCTTTGGCTCCTCTTCCTCGCTCTTTTCCACCTCTTTCTTAGGAGACGTTTCTTTTTCTACATCCTCCTTCTCCTGAGCACCTTCCGGTACTTCTTTCGACAAAGATTCTTTTACATCTTCAGAAGGTTCCACTTTCTTTACAGCTTCTTTTCCTTCATCTTCCGATGGTTCTTTCACTTCTTCTTCCGATTTTATTTCAGGTATCTCTTCCTTCTTTTCTTCTTTATCAACTTCCTTATCTCCTGGTTTTTCTCGAGATTCCTTTGTAGTTTCGTCTGTTTCTTTTCGAGATATTCGTCTTTCTTGTCCACTTCATTTTCTTGTTCTTTTTGGGAGACTCTTTCTTTACTTCAACAGCCTGTTCTTCCACTGCTGCCACATCTTTCTCCAATTCCTTTTTCGGAGATTCCTTTGTTGGTTCTTCTGCTTCTTTTCTGGCGACTCCTTCTTTGGTTCTTCCGGTTTCTTTTCTGGCGACTCCTTCTTTGGTTCTTCCGGTTTCTTTTCTGGAGACTCTTTCTTAAGTTCTTCTGGTTTCTTTTCTGGTGATTCTTTTTTAGATTCTTCTAGTTTCTTTTCTGGAGATTCCTTTTTAAGTTCTTCTAGTTTATTTTCTAGTGATTCTTTCGCAGATTCTTCTAGTTGCTTTTCAGGTGATTTTCCCTTAGTTTCTCCGCTTCTTTTTCTGGCGATTCCTTCTTTAATTCCTCAGTTTCCTTTTTTGGCGATTCTTTCTTTGGTTCTTCCGCTTTCTTTTCTGGCGATTCCTTCTTTGGTTCTTCCGTTTTCTTTTCTGGCGATTCCTTCTTTAATTCTTCCGCTTTCTTTTCCGGCGATCCCTTCTTTAATTCTCCGCTTTCTTTTCTGGTGATTCCTTCTTTAATTCTTCCGCTTTCTTTTCTGGTGATTCCTTCTTTAATTCTTCCGCTTTCTTTTCTGGGGATTCTACCTTCGATTCTTCCGTTTTCTTTTCTGGGGATTCTACCTTCGATTCTTCTGCTTTCTTTTCTGGGGATTCCACCTTCGATTCTTCTGCTTTCTTTTCTGGGGATTCCACCTTCGATTCTTCTACTTTCTTTTCTGGGGATGCCACTTTTGATTCTTCTGCTTTCTTTTCTGGCGATTCCTTCTTTATGTCTTCTAATTTCTTTTCTGGCGATTCCTTCTTTAATTCTTCCGCTTTCTTTTCTGGTGATTCCTTCTTCAATTCTTCCGCTCTCTTTTCTGGTGATTCCTTCTTTAATTCTTCCTCTTTCTTTTCTTGTAATTCCTTCTTCAATTCTTCCTCTTCTTTCTCTTGTGACTCCTTTTCAATTTCTTTCGACTTCTTTTCTGGAGATTCCTTTTTACTTTCCGGTTCTACTTTTGGTTCTTCTGGTTGCTTTGAAGTTTCCTTCTTCGTATCAACATCCTTTTCGTGTTCCCTTGCTTGGTGATGCTCCCTTCGTGTCCTCTTCCCTTTCGGCTAACGCAGCTTTCTCGTCTATTTCTTTTTCAGATTCTTGTTTACCTTCCTTTTCACTTATTTTCGTATCACCTTTCTTCTCCACAAATTTCGACGCACTTACATCCACAGTCTCTGGCTCCTTCGGTCTTTGTTCACTTTCACTCACTTTTTTCGGCGAATCTGCTTTGCTATCAACGTCCCTGTCTTTATCTAACATTGTCACGTTTTTCACTGGAGATTTATCCAACGGTTTTTCTTCCGTTATGGATAATTCCTTTGCACCTAAATCTTCTACTTCTTTCTTTGTCGTTGACACCTTCGTTTCTGGTTTTGTCGTCATCACATCATTCTCTTTCACCTGCTCCTTCTTCGGAGATTCTTTCTCTTTGTCTTCTTTGTCCTTTTCCTCCTTGGTAGATACTTTATCTTCATCAACTTCCTTTCTGAGCGGCTCCTCCTTTTTGACCGCTGCTGGAGGTTTCGGTTTGGGTTCGAACCTCAAACTCTCCGTGAGATGCGATTCGAAGACGACGGGTTTGGACTTTTGCGCTTCATCAGTTGCTGTACCTGGAGGTTTCCCGCCCATTACAACGTCGTCAGATGACGTCGATACGACATCTGCTCGACTGACGATCACCACGTCATTGTCGTCGTCGTCCTCGTCCTTACTCACCGCTGGCGCAAGTCCGTTCTTGAGGCCTTCGGCAGGCTTGATGGCTTCGCCATTTAAAATCTTACTGGGCGCCGGCGAAGGCTTCGGAGGATCCGATGTCGGTCTCTGAGGAATCATCGGAGGTGCGGCCGATGGTGGCCTAGGGAACTCTGTTGGCACAACTGGGGATCCATTTGTTGCGGCTGATTGCGGCTTCTGAAGCTCGGTTTGTTTGATTGGAGGTCCGTTAGATGCGGCCGACGGCGGCCTTTGAAGCTCGGTTGGCACCACTGAAGGTACGCTAGGTGTGGCCGATGGCGGCCTATGAAGCTCGGTTGATACCACTGAAGGTGCAATAGATGCAGCCGACGGTGGCCTGTGAGGTTCAGTTGGCTTGAGTGGAGGTCCAGTAGATGCAACTGACGGCGGTCTTTGAAGTTCGGTTGTCATCATTGGGGGACCATTAGATGCGGCCGATGGCAGCCTCTGAGGCTCAATTGGTATCTGTGGAGGTCCGGTAGATGCGGCCGACGGTGGCCTTTGAAATTCGGTTGGCAATCTTGGAGGTCCATTAGATGAGGCTGAGGGCGGTCTTTGAAAATCGGTTGACGCCAATGGGGAAGCAGAAGGTACAGTCGACGGCGGCCGTTGAATCTGCGACGGTGTAACAGGAGGTGCGACTGAAGCGGCCGACGGTGGCCGGTTAATATCAGACGCGACTGAAGGTGGGCGCTGCATATCCGCCTTGGCGGCGAAGGACGCCGGCTCCCTCTGAGCGGCATCGAGGTGGCCGTTAATGGAAAAGACGTCGCCGCTAGCGCGGGACGCGGGTCTCTGTGGATCCATGGTGTGGATGCGGCTCTTGATGAAGTTCAGAACCCTCTGACGTCGTTCAGGGTCGAGACCCTTTCTCTGCTCCTGCTGTTGCTGCTGCTGCTGGTGCTTGGTGGCCTCCGCTCCCATGCCACCCCCGCCTAGCGGCGGCACGACGCCATCCTGGGGCGCGGCGTACGGTCTGGGAGGCGGCGGCGGTCTGATTAGTCCCGGGGGCGGCCTGACGCCGGGAAGGGGGCCATTGAACGGGGGCCTGACGAAGGGCGGCCTGGCGGCGGGCCGGGGCTGTGGGAAAGGAGGGCGCGGTGCGAGCGAGGTCCTGCTATCGAGTCGCCTCAGAAGCTGCGGTCTGGGCGGCAGCGGCCGGACCGCGTTGAGGGCACCGCGCGAGTCGCTGCGGCGTAGGAGAGGCGCTGCAGTCACCAAGGTCACCTGTGTCAAGGTCATCGAGGGCATTGAGATTGCAGCACAAAGAGCCATTCTCATAGGCCAAGGGGTACAAATTATCTTACCCTGTCAAAGGTTATTCAGCGTCTGTGAGGCCTATGGCTGAGTTAAATAAGGAGGAAGAATGTAGAAGGAAGCTACTGCATTTATCTTAAAGTACCATTTTGGAATTCTTATTCATATAATAATTCTTAGGAAATTAAATCATCCATCCATGTATTATTTAATATTAAAATAATAATTCAAATTATGACATTAGTACAACATACTATGGAACGCCATTAAGATGCACATAAAACAGTTTAGAAACATACTTATAAAATGGAATTCGTTCTACTCATTTAAAAGATGCAACTCTATAAAACAATTTATGAAAGTATGAATGTACTAAATATACAAATAAATAAATAAATACATTTTATTCGTTCTACTCCCTAATTTAAAGTTTAAATAAAAAATGATTTTGCCATTATTAAATGAACTTCTATTAAACACAATTAAACATGGTTCAGGTATGTAGGTGCTTGAAAATATTTGGGGCTAAGCGGGATGAAGTTACAGGAGAATAGTTACACAACACAGAACTACGCATTGTATTCTTCAAATAACATAAATCCAGACGTTTGAGATGGGCAGGGCATAAATACGTATAAATCCAGAAATTTATAAGTGTTAGTTACCGGAGGGAAAAAGATCTTTAGGGAGGCCTCCCTAATAATATTAAAAGATTTTAAATAGAGACTGGATTAATCTTGCTCAGAATAGGAAAAATAGCAATGAATCAAAATAAAAAGCCATTTTATTAATAAGAATGGTATCTAAACAGTGGGAATTTTTCATTTTTTGAATAACGTGTCTCTCAAGTGGTGTCCTTTACTATCAATGCATTGTTGAATGCGATTGTGTACCACTGAGAGTTTACTGTCACAGTAGCACTATCATCTTAAAAAAAGTAAGGACCAAGTATCCCGACTCTTGCAACCGCGCACCATACAGTAACACGGTCGTTATGTAGAGGTTATTCATGAAGTTCACGAGGGTTCTGTACACTTCAATATAGGAAATTTTGATGATTCACGCATCCCGATAAGTGAAAATGTGCTTCATCACTAAAAATAACCACAGCATCTTCAGCATCTGCATTACACATTTTCACTTATCGGGATACGTGAATCATCAAAATTTCCGATATTGAAGTGGACAGAACCCTCGTGAACTTCATGAATAACCTCTACATAACGACCGTGTTACTGTATGGTGCGCGGTTGCAAGAGTCGGGATACTTGGTCCTTACTTTTTTGAAGATGATAGTGCTACTGTGACAGTAAACTCTCAGTGGTACACTATTATGATCAACAATTTTTTGGCACCAAGACTCAATGCGCTGCAGATTGACCAGGTATGGTTTCAGCAGGACGGAGCCATCTCTCACACAGCTCAGATTTCCCTCCAAGTCCTGAGACAGATGTTTCCCGGACGCTTAATTTCTTCACGTGGCGACGTCCCCTGGCCAGCACGATCACTAGATTTTTTATATGGGGGCATCTTAAGGCTGAGATGTTCAAACATCGGCCGAGGACTTTGCCAGACCTAAGAAATGTAATACAGGAAGAAATTGGTCTTATTCCTCAAGAAATGCTAGTTAGAGTGATGCAGAATTTCCGAAGTCGGATTCAACAATGCATTGACAGTGAAGGACACCACTTGAGAGACACGTTATTCAAAAAAAGAAAAATTCCCAATGTTAAGATACCATTCATATTAATAAAGTTTCCTTATTTTGATCCATCTGTTTTTTATTTAAACTTTAAATTAGGGAGGATGTTTTGCCGCACCCTTTATATATATACAGGGTTAACTGTAAGTAATTTCATTATTTTCAGGGGGTTATTCGTCGAGATATTTCAAACAAAAAATTTAATACAATTTTTCGCGTTTTTGCTTACTTCCCGAGACAAAAATTGTTTTATATGAAACTTTTCATAGCGTGTTTTGGGAAAGCCATTGATTGAATTCTCAATATGCTCAGTCAATTTAAGAGAGCAGCGTATTATAATAATAAATGTTTGAAAGAATTTTAGTTCTGCCCTTTAAATGTACAGAAATTTGATCCAAATAAATATAACTTCGTTCTGCAAAGAAATGTTTCAATGTAAAATTTTTTTCGGAACAAATTTCTACATATCTACTGCAATTAAGAACATTAAATATTTAAGCGACACAACAACTTCGTGGATGCAATCAAATTCGTTCACCAGGGGTATTCTGTAGTATAGAAAACAAAGATTCCTTTACGTTAGAAAGCTCTGTGTGGTTCATAACGATTTTGGACTCGCCCATACGTGCAACATGCCCTGCCCATCTCAACAAATAATAATAATAACAATAATAATAATAATAATAATAATAATAATAATAATAATAATAATAATAATAATAATAATAAAGGTAAAGTTAAGGTCAACCCAATGACAGGATAAATCACCCAGAGAGTGGCGAGAGGTTAAGGCTTCCCACCTTTACAGACAATCGACATTTAATGGCAGCAGAGATGTCAGTCCTCCGTGCCTCCTCCTTTACCCCCGAGGAAATGTTCCTGTTTCTGGTACTCATTTCTGTTAGAGGCTGAGTAGCCTCCAGTGCCATAGTACGGCTGGAAGGATTACATCAATGGAAAAATCCAAACTCGAGAATCGAACCCATTATCATCCGGCTTGCAGCGGACGCAGGTTTTTTTCAAAATGATGTAATGTGGTGCTTCTACTTTAGGGTTTTTCATGGTGATGTAGTGTGTTGCTCTACTTTAATACCCTGATCGGGAATAGGAGATCTACTCTTAGGTAAGATTATTCTGTCCGTTATCTTGCTAATTCTGTAATGGATTGACCTGGGAACCAAACGGAGACAGAAAGTTGCAGGCGTTTTCTCTGTTTCGCTTTAAGCACAGCCATAGCAGAAAATACAGATTCAAAAAGATATGTGGTGGAAAACAAAGACGTCTGATTGCTGTGTCATATAAGTTTGGAGAGAGGCGATCTGGATCTAAATACATGTGCAAAGTCACTCATGTAGTCGCAATGCGAAAGGACAGGGAACCTTCCAAATTGAAGATTCAGAATTCACGGCGTCTCTCCTGGCGGTCTTCACCTGCCTTGTCATCGAACAACAGACGACAGAGTCTTCCCGACTCCTCCTGCACTGCGAAATGACACAGTTCATTTCAATGTGCAGATTTACACCAGCCATCTCCTCCTCGTCCCGTCCCGTGATCACTTGATCACATTTCCGTCCCCCTCGCGTATGTGGTACCTAAGAGGTTACGTCCATTTTCGGTTTTCCCCTTCAAAATTTTCTAGAGCTCCTTCAGTGGAGCAGCGTAACACGGAGTGACACTAGTGGCCAACAGGCTTGGAGCTCACATATTTAGTTTTGTACAACCCCCAACCCTTGCAAGGAAGCGTTTGCGTACCTTTTAAATTTGTCCTCCCAATTCTCTTCTTTCGATTTTTCGATTTTTCGATCTGGATCTGCGCTTTTCGACACAGCTATGAAAAATATTGTCTTAAGAATATTTCCACTACAAAATATTTATTCGCGAAAAATGCTTAGAAAAGTAAAAGAACAAATTCCAGGAGAATATCTCGCGGCCCACTATAAATTGACATCAGAACCCGGTGCCAAGTCGCGGCCCGGCGGTTGAGAAACACTGACGTAGACACTAAACCACAGTGAGAGAAATCGATGTTAGGAATGCTATTCACACCTCCCAGCACGCCACACTCAGCTGTGTGTAATGTCTGTTTTAAAGTTTCCTTAACATAATCCTTGCAGTCTAATCCCTGAGGGCGACTGCAGAAGTGAGGAAATTCAATTTCAATAATTTACCACACTGACTGCAGCGGCCGTGCTCACAATGCGAATTTTAAGAGAAAGGCTCCACACTTTTTGTTGTGTTTGCGAGCTCGTTTAAGCCCTCTGATATATAGGACCGAGATTGTTTTGCGGTATTAGTATGTAGCGAAGGTTGCGCGCCTCTCTTTTGTTGCTGCCTCGCTTTTAGAACGTGCATTATGCGAGCTGACTATTGTTCTCCGAAAGGATTCTGCGCAACGCAAGACCGCTTTACGCTAGGACAGTCCTTTGTTCATTGCGACATTGATTCGCATATTGCGAAATTGTCAGTGTTTAGTGAATACCGAAATATTCAGCAGAGAAATAAGTTAGTAAAATAGGTTACTCACCTTCGTAGTCAATCTCGCGATTAGAGTAAGACTCACAAAGGAAGACAGGCAAAATAATTCTTAATACGGCATCTCTAGCGAGGAAAGTAAGGCCAAGAGTTAATTAATGCGTATTTTATGTGACCCTGTCACTCACATTAAATTTGTCCACCATTTTTCCCCTACGTCAAAATTCAGCTTCTTGGACAATAGATTCGTTAACATTCCCCTTGTGTGCGAATCTAATTCACATTATATAGATATTTAAATTAAAAGTTCAACGGAGGCCAAAAGCTTTGTAGAATTTATCTGGATCGATATACTGGGTGTTCATTTCAAAGTGTGTCATAACGTCACTATTGATGAGTCAGCGATTTGAAGCGAGTTTCAGCTTTTGTGTCAGAGAAGTTGCCTATTAATCAAGGCGTTCAATCTGAACTTGAGAACGTGTACGGTATAACTTGAACGTCGTAACAACAGATGGCGGTCTGTACGGTCTGTGTGCTACCATAACCTCTTTCGAACTGTGTTTTGCGCGGGCAAGTCGTACATCGGTTGCGTACGGCAACATTCCAAAATACAAATCAGTTGCTCCGTGTCTATGTTGACCGTCGAAGTTAATGTCAACAAATACGTAACTAATCGTCTTCACCCTCTCCACATATCCCGACAGTAACAAAAAATCACCTCAGTACATGTTTCGAAACAGTTCACATTCCTGCCACTACGGGCGTTACGGTACGTATCGGTAAGTACTCTTCTGAATGAACGCCGTACTTCCTAGGCAACTTCTCTGGCACATAAGTAATACACCTCTGCGGAAGTGTAGGAAGATAGAATTCTCTAGGCTCATCGGCTAGCCACATGATGGGCATACAGAGAACCATAACACACTTTGAACTGAACACCCAGTAGAGCTAATCAGAATAGAGTTCAGATGGCTCAGATTCTCTGACATCATAACATCATAATGCCAATATGTCGATCTTCATTTGCGTAATTTTTTGATAATGTATAAAAATAATTTACAGGTCTGATTCTCTGGTCTGTAGTTTTCCGAATACAACTGTGTATTGGATATTAAGAACTACAAAATATAAGAATGTTTGATGAGATTATTACCATTAAAAATGAAATGGTTAATGCAATAATTATGTGAGTAGACCTATTTGTCAGAAATTACACACATTAATGCTATATTGATGATATGAAAGTGAAACCTTTTGGGGTTTTATATAAGTAGACGCAGAGAAAGAATATTTTAAATTAGATCTTCATTTCTATAATTTACTGAGTAATAGCTATATATAATGTTACTGAAAACTATAAAATTTCCGTAAGGTAACAATATTGTTATTAAAAATGAAATATTTATATGTGTGATTCTCTAATTTTTCTAGGTACTAATAAGTCATGCTTCCTACTTTAGCTGCGTCTTTAAACTAAATCAAAATTAATTTCATATTTCTTTGGTTTAATCGAACCTGAAATTTTCTTAACTCTCACCTATAGTACAATCCGTAATGACCTGAAATAGCTACTGCATTACTCCCACATGAAAAACTCGCTGATTGTCCTAACATTGTTACTTGCGTTTTCTCATTGAAACTCAAGAACTGAAGATGGATAGGTTCAAGGAAAGTATTTAGCATAAAAACATTCAGAGTAAGTATGTTTCACTATTATGGAAGCAAATAACTTTCAAAATGTCTGGTATTCTTCATTGAAAATAAATCTGAACCATTTTTATTTGAACTTCTTACGGACTTAGTTTGCGGCATTTGCTGCACAAGTCACTAGTATCATTTAATTTAAAATGCAAGAATGAGACGCTTCATGTCTCTGGGTAATTACTACAATATGAAACGAAAACTCATAAATTTTATCTTGATTATTTTGGACGTGTCATACTGGAATATGAGACATTCTCATACATAACTATACTCTCATTTATCTGTACAATTGCATTCCTCGAGCCTTTGGACGGGATCGATTTTTATCGATGTCAGATGACGCACACATAGACTAGTCGTATTTTTAGAATACAAAGGAAGGTTCGAGGTGAGTACATTGTACTGACAAAGTGAAAACAGGAAGTAAAGAGAAGATAAACATGTGTTACTGTGTAGAGTATCCAACATTTGTACTGAGGTTACAGCTGAAACAATAAGAATAAAATGCTAACATTTATTCAAAGGTGTGTTCTGGCTATTCACTGTTAAATGCAGAAAGCTAAATAGAAGCAAAGTAACTAAATCAAAGATAAAGTGTGTACTTCTTATAAAAGGGGAGTTATAACTCCGTAAATAAAAATAAATAACGTCAATAAAATTGTAGAGCTACTTTAGTTCATTGAGGACATGAACGAAAATTGAAAAGTTCGAAGACAAATTAATTACCTTACATGAAAATGAAATTTTGACTTGCTTTGCGGGAGTTTCTAGAAATGAAAGAGAATATAAAAATGTGATTACAGAAAAAGTAACGTAATTCAATGAGATATTTGATTAAAAAATAGGAATTAAAGTGGCATTGCCATATAAAAAGGTTGACGGATCAACAAATGCTGAGAAAGGAAGTTGCTGAATAAATTTCAACATGGAGGTCAAAGAAGAACAAAAATTATTTTGATGATAGAAATTTCGAGAAGGATTTAGAGAAGGAATGAGAAAATGGGGACTGGAACCACAATGAGAAATGAAGTACAGTGGGGAATTTAAATGAGCGGATGAAGATGTTAAGGCATTGTGAATGAATTCTGACAAATTATATTGATCATCTTAGAGCAGAAAGGAAAGAAAAATTGATATAATAAATTGCTGTGAATTCAGAGACGGATACAAAAAAGGGTAAATTTAAGAGGCATGCATTTTCGAAGCGAGTTTGTCGATTTAAATAGAAGAACTAAAGACAGATTTAATAGCTTTAAGTTTTAAGACATTCTGCTCAGTCGACAGAATAAGAACAAAAATAAGACGATGAAAAAGTCAGGAAAATTTTTAAATTACTAAAAATTTGTTTAATGTAAAGTTGATAGTAAAACAGAAATACAATTTAATTCATATGTAATGGAATGAAATTCATTTATTTGAAGAGCCATCAATAAAACAAATGGAGAAGAACACATCTCCTAGGCAGAAATTGAATCCATCACCGTGGCTACAGGTCAACGGTTACATGAAAACATAGTGGGACCCAATGCATAAAGATCAACAAAATGTAGTTGAAATTATTCAGAATGAATTTTTAAGATGTGTGTATTTTAAATCGTTTAAAAATTCTTGCCCTATTCCAACACAAACACTGCAGCTAAGATCAATGTTTAATATGAAATTCTTCCAACATAGGAGATCAATATGCACAATTTTACTTCTCAGGAGAATACAATTAAAATCGATTCTTCAGATATATTTAAATTAATTCCCTTTTATGTCTCATTTGTTACGTTACGTAAAAAAGTACTTTTTCATATTTCTAGGTCAAAGACAATCAGTCATAAAAATTGCCCCTAATCAGAATGTTGTCCCTTTATAATAAGTTAAATAATCCCAATGATATTGATTTATTTCCAGGAACAGATGCTATACTTAAACACTTTTATGCAAATTTGGTTACTTAAGAAGGTACTTCTCCGTATCATGTATTCAGATTATTCAGTTTACTCATTGTAGGCTATATGTTATAATATTTTTCTGCAAATATAAATTCATTTTACACTGTTAACTATTTTCTTTTTATAGTAAACTAAAAATGTTAGGAAGTTGCTTTTATGGGCAGTAATGCCTGTGTACTTATAAATAAACAAATAAATAAATAAATAAATAAATAAATAAATAAATAAATAAAAAATAAATAAATAAATAAAATAAATAAATAAACAAACAACAAATAAATAAATAATAGGTTTATTAACATAATTTGTATTTGTACTTCAAATCTGTAACCACATAAATAAATAAATAAATAAATAAATAAATAAATAAATAAATAAATAAATAAATAAATAAATAAATAAATAAACAAATAAAATAAATAAGTAAATAAAATGAAAATAAGTAAATAAACAAATAAATAAATAAAAAAAAATAAATAAATAAACAACAAATAAATAAATAAATAAAATAAACAAACAAAAAAAATAAATAAATAAATAAATAAAGTAAATAAGTAAATAAATAAATAAGCATATAAATAAACAACAAACAAATAAATAAATAATAGGTATATTAATATAATTTGTATTTGTACTTGAAATTTGTAACCACATAATTCATAGGTTCTCTGCTTTAGTAAGATGATTTAAATTTCAATAAAAATCATCTTTTATCACTTTCTTACGTGCTGTTCTTATGAAAAGCCTAACATTAATCGTAATTACGAACTGCAGCATTCAATTCTGGATAATAAACCAAGTGGTAGAAGAAATTAAGACGTCCTCTAAAATTACTTACGGATAGCTTCAGCTGAAGTCGGATGGCACATATAGGCCCATATCTCTCGAAGTTACAAAGAGATGATAGTATTGATTGTTATTATAGGCTAATTATTATTATTATTATTATTATTATTATTATTATTATTATTATTATAAGTGATTATATAAGGCAAGAGTGTTTTAGTTATTAAGAGAACTTGCGTGGGGTGTGGCCTTGTTGTGTTAAGTGCAAAAATCAATACATATCTCGCCGCATGGTGGGCTACTCACGGCAATGAAAGTATCAAGATAGCGCAACCGGGACACGAAGCCGCGACCAGGCCCACACAATCCTAAAAGTGGTGCCGCAATGACGCTATAATTTCAAGGACATGAGACCACTAAGCTTTGCGAGTGGGATGTAATGCCGATATTTTTTTGTCTACAGGTTGTTATGTGGAATGTAGCATATTGCCCATATGCGAAAACACAGCCTCCATAATATGTGCGTCTGTATTTCCATTCACATCATACAACACGGCTTTTACTTCACGGATTTTTACTTGGCATTTCTATAAAACTCATCCGCAAAATACAACTTATTTCTAATAATAATAGTAGTAATAATAATAATAATAATAATAATAATAATAATAATAATAATAATAATAATAATAATGAAAAATGCTAATTTACGTAGTTTTTGAAATCTGAGATAAAACAAATTTCGAAAAAGGAGTTACAATAATATGAATAAAGTAACTTCCTACACAGTCAAAAAATGATATCGGTTGAATGATATAATGATGATTGTGCTAACAATAATGATATTAGTGATGATGATGGTGTTAATTTTCATACATTTTACCTAACGAACTTGTCCAAAAATAGTGCTAGAAGTTAGTATGAAATTTGTAAATAAAAAAAAAAAAACAAAATTGGTACGATTTACGACATAAAATTGTTTACTAACATTATTTCTTAATGACCTGAAATACGTTATGTCACTTAACATTAATTTAAAAACGAGTTACAACAAACAAGTTAATTTTATAAAGCCATAATTTCGCAGCGCCTGATTCCTATGCTGCTGGCGAAGTAAGCAAGTAAAATAAGTTGCCGCAACTGGAAGGAAAATTGCATTTTGTATGGTTGTGAAACATGAACCTCCACTTTGATAGAGAAACAGAGGTTAAGGGTGTTCGAGAATAAGGTGCTTAGGAAAATATTTGGGGCTAAGAGGCATGAAGTTACAGGAGAATGGAGAAAGTTACACAACACAGAACTGCACGCATTGTATTCTTTTCACCTAACATAATTAGGAACATTAAATCCAGACGTTTGAAATGGACAGGGCATGTAGCACATGTGGGTGAATGCAGAAATGCGTATAGAGTGTTAGTTGGTAGATATGACGGAAAAAGACCTTGGGAAGGCCGTGACGTAGATGGGAGGATAACATTAAAATGGATTTGAGGGAGATAGGATAAGATAGTAGAGACTGGATTAATCTTGCTCAGGATAGGGACCGATGGC
The DNA here is from genome assembly GCA_025594305.2 of Periplaneta americana. Classification (NCBI taxonomy): domain Eukaryota; kingdom Metazoa; phylum Arthropoda; class Insecta; order Blattodea; family Blattidae; genus Periplaneta; species Periplaneta americana. Next base: position 42,582,688 of record JAJSOF020000029.1, on the reverse strand, counting down.
GGGCTTATCTGAGGGCGGCAATGAACCTCCGGGTTCTCTAAAAGCCATTTGTAAGTAGGTGTTCATGCTACCGTTGTGGCTGAGGGGTTAGCGAGTCTAACTCCGAACCCAGCGGTCCCGGGTTCGAATCCCGTTCAGGACGAGTTGCCTGGGTGAGGTTTTTTCGGGGTTTTTCCCTCATTCCTATGGATGAATATGAGGTAACTTTATCAGGCGATTGGAACCCCACTCATCTTCGCCACTTCCTTTCCTCCCCCATCATCCTTTCCTCATCATCCCGTTTCTGGTTTTTCAGATCACTCTACAGGCGGCCTACCGGAACTACTGGCTCTCTCGACCGGCCTCCGTGGAAACGACGTTGGATGGCTTCTGCAACGAGCACCCAAGGCGGACCTACTCGGGGGAGAAGTTTCGCCTCGGACCGACAGGGGGGCCTTGGGGGAAGTTGCCGAAGCAGGAATGGTATATGGATTTCTGTTGGCTGTAGGGACCAGTCGTTAGAGAATCATGTGGTTGGGTTGGTGCGCGTAGGGGATGGCACGCAACTTATTCCATATCGAGGGTTAACGCAATAGCTCTCAACAGGTAGCAGTGTTGGGTCATCCGTCCCTCCACTCAAATTCCATTCCATTCCATTCCATTCCAACCAGAGAATTAGAATTTTTTCACTGATGTGATCGTCGCAAAAATGGATATTCTATTTTGAATCTTACTTTTTTACTTAACTGGCAGTTTATAGAATCAAACATTTTGTTTTTCGAAAAAAAAAATTGGTTTTGAACTATTTCAGTACCACTATTCTGAATATATGAATTAATTATCAATTTAGAGGAAAACGGCGAAAAATTAGTGTGATTTCGGCATCCTTGCCAAAGTTCATGGACTAATTGAACTAACTCTGAGCGTTCTAGGTCATATTTTTTACGCTTGTCTGCTTCCTTAAATTTAATGCAGAGACTTAAAATATATTTCAAGTTAAAGTATCAAAAATAGGTCATAAACTCCTATAAAGAGAGAGAGGGGCAGAAAGACTCTATCACGAGATTCAACTAGTTTACTGTAAGACACAGCTTATCCGGTCTCTTGTTTGGACATTTGAACTTCGTTTAGAATCTCTCACAACAATTCGTAACGACTAACACTCTATGAGATGGGATTCGAAGGCGCACTCTTCGAACCTCTTGAGTTATCCTTAGTGCCTAACTTATGAACACCTCGCCTCTCGGATTCGTTATTACGAAGGATTCAGAGCCAAGGATCTGTCAGGACGCAGATGCAGAGATGATGGCATTGAGGGATTTCCGCATTGCTCGTAAATTTAGTGGAAACTTAAAAAAAAAATACATTTTTGTGACAAGTATTCCGTGACTGAATGTAGGTACCAGTGGTACCAGCTGGTACCGGCCCGCCCACAGATTCCATCAAGAACGGTCACGTGACGGCAAAAACATTCAATAATGTACGACCGTGAGCATTGCCAGAACAAACATATATAGTCATTTATGAGGTCACCGGGCCAAACACATCAAAATGCGTCGTATTTAAACAACTTTTCATACCCTGACTAAATACGAGTGTCAAGAAGCTATAATTCCCACTAAATAAACATATACAGTACATGGTATATAAAGACATACTCGTAGCGCTCTAAAAATGTTTAAACTTTCTCAGTCCTTCCATTTCATACCCTGACTAAATACGAGTGTCAGAAGCTATAATTCCCATTAAATAAACATATACAGTATATGCTATATAAAGACATACAGTAGCGCTCTAAAAATGTTTAAACTTTCTCAGTCCTTCCACTTCATACCCTGACTAAATACGAGTGTAAAAAACTATAATTCCCATTAAATAAACATATACTAAAAAGTACATGCTATAAAAAGACATACTCGTAGCGCTCTAAAAATGTTTAAACTTTCTCAGTCCTTCCACTTCATACCCTGACTAAATACGAGTGTCAAGAAGCTATAATTCCCATTAAATAAACATATACAGTATATGCTATATAAAGACATACTCGTAGCGCTCTAAAAATGTTTAAACTTTCTCAGTCCTTCCACTTCATACCCTGACTAAATACGAGTGTCAAGAAGCTATAATTCCCATTAAATAAACATATACAGTACATGCTATATAAAGACATACTCGTAGCGCTCTAAAAATGTTTAAACTTTCTCAGTCCTTCCACTTCATACCCTGACTAAATACGAGTGTCAAGAAGCTATAATTCCCATTAAATAAACATATACAGTACATGCTATATAAAGACATACTCGTAGCGCTCTAAAAATGTTTAAACTTTCTCAGTCCTTCCACTTCATACCCTGACTAAATACGAGTGTCAAGAAGCTATAATTCCCATTAAATAAACATATACAGTACATGCTATATAAAGACATACTCGTAGCGCTCTAAAAATGTTTAAACTTTCTCAGTCCTTCCACGAGTTCAGCTATATTCCCCTGACTAAATACGTAGCGCTCTAAAAATGAGTGTCTAAATAAGAAGCTATAATTCCCATTAAATAAACATATACAGTATATGCTATATAAAGACATACTCGTAGCGCTCTAAAATGTTTAAACTTTCTCAGTCCTTCCACTTCATACCTGACTAAATACGAGTGTCAAGAAGCTATAATTCCCATTAAATAAACATATACAGTATATGTTATATAAAGACATACTCGTAGCGCTCTAAAATGTTTAAACTTTCTCAGTCCTTCCACTTCATACCCTGACTAAATACGAGTGTCAAGAAGCTATAATTCCCATTAAATAAACATATACAGTATATGCTATATAAAGACATACTCGTAGCGCTCTCAAAATGTTTAAACTTTCTCAGTCCTTCCACTTCATACCCTGACTAAATACGAGTGTCAAGAAGCTATAATTCCCACTAAATAAACATATACAGTATATGCTATATAAAGACATACTCGTAGCGCTCTCAAAATGTTTAAACTTTCTCAGTCCTTCCACTTCATACCCTGACTAAATACGAGTGTCAAGAAGCTATAATTCCCACTAAATAAACATATACAGTATATGCTATATAAAGACATACTCGTAGCGCTCTAAAAATGTTTAAGCTTTCTCAGTCCTTCCACTTCATACCCTGACTAAATACGAGTGTCAAGAAGCTATAATTCCCACTAAATAAACATATACAGTATATGCTATATAAAGACATACTCGTAGCGCTCTAAAAATGTTTAAACTTTCTCAGTCCTTCCATTTCATACCTTGACTAAATACGAGTGTCAAGAAGCTATAATTCCCACTAAATAAACATATACAGTATATGCTATATAAAGACATACTCGTAGCGCTCTAAAAATGTTTAAACTTTCTCAGTCCTTCCATTTCATACCTTGACTAAATACGAGTGTCAAGAAGCTATAATTCCCACTAAATAAACATATACAGTATATGCTATATAAAGACATACTCGTAGCGCTCTAAAAATGTTTAAACTTTCTCAGTCCTTCCACTTCATACCCTTGACTAAATACGAGTGTCAAGAAGCTATAATTCCCACTAAATAAACATATACAGTATATGCTATATAAAGACATACTCGTAGCGCTCTCAAAATGTTTAAACTTTCTTAGTCCTTCCATTTCATACCTTGACTAAATACGAGTGTCAAGAAGCTATAATTCCCACTAAATAAACATATACAGTATATGTTATATAAAGACATACTCAGTAGCGCTCTAAAATGTTTAAACTTTCTCAGTCCTTCCACTTCATACCCTGACTAAATACGAGTGTCAAGAAGCTATAATTCCCATTAAATAAACATATACAGTATATGCTATATAAAGACATACTCGCCAGCGCTCTCAAAATGTTTAAACTTTCTCAGTCCTTCCACTTCATACCCTGACTAAATACGAGTGTCAAGAAGCTATAATTCCCACTAAATAAACATATACAGTATATGCTATATAAAGACATACTCGTAGCGCTCTAAAAATGTTTAAACTTTCTCAGTCCTTCCACTTCATACCCTTGACTAAATACGAGTGTCAAGAAGCTATAATTCCCACTAAATAAACATATACAGTACATGCTATATAAAGACATACTCGTAGCGCTCTAAAAATGTTTAAACTTTCTCAGTCCTTCCATTGTCTGTTAAGGTCAATGTATATGGACTTATTCAGCAATCTTATACATACAGATGCACTACACTATCAGAATTTGCCCTTAAATCCAGTGCATGAGTCTTCTGAACGTATGTGCTATACAGAACAAGTCCTACTTTGTTGGTTTCGCCCCTGCCCCAGCTATGATTAAATTCAACCATTCTCCATAAAACATACAGATTAATATGAAAACGGTACAAACAAAACACCATACGTTCTATGATCGCAGATACACTTCGATCCAAAAATCTAGACGTTCATGAGGAAGTTCATTGTATTGCTGATGGTGGAAGCAATCGTAGGATCGATATCATAGTTATAAATAGGAATAAACATACAGCCGAAATAATTGATCCTACCATCAGATTTGAAATCTCAGCCACTCAACCATCTGAAGTGAACGAAGAGAAAAAGAAAATCTACGAGCCCGCGATTCAGTACCTATCGGCGAAATACAACACAGAAAAAATCACAGTTACCGGTCCCTTCTTCGGAGCGAAGGCACCATCCCGAAAGCCTTTGTAAAGTGGAGGGAAAAATACAAGCTGACGAGAGATCTTCAAGATGCCATCGTCACAACCATAATAAAATTTTCTGTAGCGATATTTCGTCAGCATCTTTATGGTGTACATTCAATTTAAATTACACTTGGTTCTATTTTTTTTTCTTATGTCTTATTCACTTTCGTCTGAAACCTGTTTATATAATTTTTCATTTTAAATTTTATTGTGAGCTATTCTGTGTCGCAGGGCAAACCCAAAATATTGGGCCAGACTACTAAATTAAATATCATAATATCCTAACCTAATATACAAACAGCATAAAATTATAGAATTCAATAGTTCACATTATCCCTTCGTCAGTTTGTATCATAAACTTCAACAGCTCACGTCCTAAGCTGTCTCGCCTTCAAGAGGAACAATCCAGTCTTTTGTTCGTATTCTCTATTTATCATGAGGTCATGTCATGCAAGCGAACTTCTATTCCGACTTAGCATCGAGGGTAGTAGATATTTTCTCCTGAGATGTTCTGTTTTTTCACCTTGGGCTAAAATGTGTTCTAAAGTCTCCTTTTCCACACATAATGGACAGATAGCATCAATGTAATTCAAATTGTCAAATAATTAAAACTAGAAATCGATTTCCTTACGTCGTGCTACCTAACTTTAGATTATTGAGGCAACTTGTTGCCAGGTTGCTAATGAGAATTTTATAAATAGACTGTGTCGTGTTTAATAACATGGTGAACAGTTCACTCACAATTTCAGTGTTACTTACTTACTTACTTACTTACTTACCCAAACTTACTTATTACTTTTTACTTACTTACTTACTTACTTACTGGATTTAAGGAACCCGGAGGTTCATTGCCGCCCTCACATAAGCCCGCCATTGGTCCCTATCCTGAGCAAGATTAATCCAGTCTCTAACATCATATCCCACCTCCCTCAAATCCATTTTAATATTATCTTCCCATCTACGTCTCGGCCTCCCCAAAGGTCTTTTTCCCGCCGGCGTCCCAACTAACTCAGTGTTACTAGGTACGGTACTTCAATTTTATGTTAGGATCACCTTTATCATATTTAATGCTTAAAACCAAGAACCGATCTATTTCTATTAAAGTGCGTAACGATAGCTGTCAGGATACTAGAGAGAAATGTGCTATACCTTACTCGGAAATGTTTTTTATAACAACTAATGGCGGGTACTTCACTGTTCGTCATTCACCCATATGAAGCCAGTTGTGGATACCAATTTACTGACAGAGTTGTTGCCTAGGGTGCGCCATGGGAGACTGGTCTACGCTACATCCGTGATGAGATGAGATGATGATGGAGATTTTGGGATGCCATAGGGCAGTGGTTCCTAAAGGGGGGTCGTGGAAAGAGCTGAAGGGGTCGCGAGATGATTTACAAAATGAAGCAAAAACGAAATACCTTTATTAACATAGGCTACACTTACTCTGTGTTCAGAAACATAAACAACATTTAATATAAAAATAAAAATAAAGTGTTAGTAGTTATACAAAAGTAAAAATATATATATATTAATGCGACAAATGCACCTGCTTCTCAGAAAGTAGCTCTCAAATCTGGACGATGTATATGATAGTGATATCACTTTCAACTTCAATCAGAGCTCTCGTTTTTGTTTTGAATTACAGACTAGAAGTTTATTTTGCATAAATATGAGGTTGCAAATGTTATCAAAATTTAAGAGTTTCTTTTTGCAAGTCGGGGTAGCTATGAATTCTTTTGCTCGAACTGATTTACACTCTGCGAAAAAGTCTAGCTTCAACATTCCATCGTAGTTATGTAGGTAAATATTTAAATTAATCTTCCCTTCATTTTTTTTAGCCGGTTGAAGACAACTGCCTAAAAATGGATTTAGTATCCATCAGTGGCTGTAGTAACATTTTGAGTATATTCCGAAAAATAAAAAAAAAAAGCTGTTGTTTAGTAGCTAAATTTTCCACGAGTTCTTTAATGCACCGGAATACATCACATTCCTTTTGTCAAGTGATGTGAAGAAGGGGTAGGAAGACTACCCCTTATGTCGATGTAGATTTTGTTACTCTGACCGTGAAAAATTAGAGAAGGAAAACGATTAAGGATAAAAAAATACTCAAATCTAAATACGTAATTTTTTCAAGGGAGGTTTCAAACACGTTAACCTCCTCCCTTGCATATGCTCCTGCTCAAAAGTATTGTCTATGAATGGGACTTTCAACAAAGTTAGACTTTGCTACGAAAGTCGACTTTGAAAAGTGTTAATTCATAGACTCGTTTAGGAGTGAAGCGTGGTGCATCTTGCATGTAATTGTCAGTTGGTTTCGGTACAGTAATATTCAAACTTTTCGTGAAAATTGTGACCTATTCTATGAAAATTAGGAGTCAGTCTCAACAAGAGGGCATTTCCGACTATTCTTTCTGTCCTCTTTAATTTCTTTTATATGATTCACAGAAAATAAAGAGAGTGAATTTTGTGTATTACTAAATTTTCTTACTAATTAGTACCTACTAACAGACGAATCGCTGTTGTAACGACCACTTGTTACCGCACTGTTACATGACCTAATATAAGAAATCGTTGCTATGAAATCTTCCCAAGTGATAACATGTCCACATGACACTAATTAATACTAAACATTTGAATCGGTGTTATGATGAAAATAACTTTTCCCGTATTACTAAATCCTCTTGCACAAGAATTCATTATTCTTTGTGACTATATCTTCTCTAGCAACAAAATTCCGACATTACATTAATTAATTAATACTAAACACTTCACAACCTCCTTTAATTTCGCTGTATACCACAGTCTAGTATATACAGTCACGAAGCTCAATACGTAGTAAATATGCATCCATAGATAGTTGCTAACCACTAGGATCGCTACTATCGCCTCATTACAGACAATGCGAAATAGTACCGGCACAGTCTAGTGTTCCTAGCACCCTCACAACTCAAGCTTCGTTACTGTATATACTAGACTGTGCAGTATACTTTATTTCGCCGATGAAATGCTGGTTCGCTACGAGCAGCGGATTGCCTACCAAAACTCAAGTTACTCCTTTTTGGTAAGACTATACTGACGTGTCGTTAGATCCTGGAGGTCCGGCACCCATCTCATTTTGCATATTGGACGTTTCATTGTTATGACAGGAGATGATAAAATATGACCTTGTTAAGTTAAATGAAAGCAGACCATTTGCTTGGAAAATGTGTTAGGAAGACACACCCTCGGACATAATACCATTAGCCCCACTTTATGAGGGTTATGCAGGAACCTGCAGTCGTGAAAGGATGCAGTGGGAGTTATAAAACTGTTATTCTTAAGATAGGGTAACATGAATCATCTGCGAGATTAAAAGTTTTACATTATCTTCATAACTTATGAAATATGTTGCAAACATTATTATTCTGAAAGTGACTTACAATGGAAAGTACAGTTATTTCCTGGAAATCTGAAGTGTGCGTTTATAACTTAATTGTTATATATAACAAAATGGAGAAACAAAATTGAAAACAAAAATGTAAATGAGGCTATCTGGACCCATCAAAGACTCCATTGGTCAGTAATGAATTTATTTATTATTATTATTATTATTATTATTATTATTATTATTATTATTATTATTATTATTCTCTTTTCGATCTATGAAAGTTCTTCGCTGATGATCTTACAATGAAATACTATCGTAATCTGTGTACATAGGAATGACTAAATTTATAAATTATAAGAATAGCAGACTACATGTCTAAATTTAAATAAAAAACTTAAGTTGACTGATTATGTAATGAAAGCACTGACGCTGAATAACTTTGATGTTAAGATATTATTTCGACGATCCAGTTCAAAACGGAAACAACTGAAAGTGCAGAGTTTTGACATACAGTAGAGCGTCTCGTTTAGGCACAATGAAAACGTAAAAGTGCAGATAACGTGTGGCGGAAGGATGAGCTGTACGATAAAGACGAGGGATGCACAAGGTTTCACTTGCAGCATTTATGGCAGAGCATTAATTGAAATTATATTTTCCAAAAAACACACAAATTGTATAACGTTACAATATATACATTGTAACAAACAAGCAGTTGTAATGTTAAAATAATTCAATACAACAAATCGAATTTTGCTACTTATATGATATTTCTTTCAAGCAGCATTTTTTATAGTCATGAATTTCATTCTCTATACGACTAACGTAATATCACCGTTTTCTGTAGCCGAATTAACAAAACTACAGTATATTGGTCTGAAGTGAGAACACTATTTCCTAAACATAATTATCCCTTCTCAAATTTCAATTCATCTAGGTAGAGTACTTGAATAAATTGAACTTTCAGAAGGGATAATTATGTTTAGGAAATAGTGTTGCCACTTCAGTCCAATATACTGTAGTTTTCTTATTTCGGCCACAGAAGACGGTGATATTATGTTAATCATACAGAGAATGAAATTGATGACCGTAAAAAATGCTACTTGAAAGCAACATCATATAAATAACAAAATTTGATTTGTTATATTGAATTATTTCAACGTTACATTTACTTGTTTGTTAAAATGTGTATATGATAACATTACGCAATTTGTGTCTTTTTGGAAAATATAATTTCAATTAATGCTCCGCCATAAATATAACTAAAACCTTGTGCATCCCTCGTGTTTATCGTGCAGCTCGACCTCCCCCACACGTTACCTGCACTTTATTTACGTTTTCACTGTGCCTAAACGAGACGCTCTACTGTAACTGCATTTTAAAATTTCTTGTTGCTATGAAAAATACAAAATATAAGGATCATTGAAATGACTCCAAATTCTGTTATTGATGTTTCTTATATACTATAAGTTCCAATTAGAATGATTTTAATTGTATTTTTCTGAAATATGAAACTTTAAAATGCAGTTATCTCAAAACTTTGTATTTTCAGTTGTTTCCCTTTTGAACTAGCCCTAGAATTTAAGTAATTAAAGGGAATGGTAATTATTAACATTAACAGCCTTCCAACCAAGGATCTATACATCATTTTACAGGGTACAGGGATCTTGGAATAAATTAGTTGAAAATCTATGGCAAGCACAATCACTCAGTAGGCTGCAGTGTAATCACAGTCGAAAGAAGAAATTATCTTTCCTGTTTATGGTTTGTTATATTTTACGCTGATTCAATTAAAATTTTCATAAAGTATCAGTATATAATAAAATGGAACTTCCTCAAGGGAATTCCAGAAATATGAAGGATGGATTGGATGTTATATTTATTGTTAAAATATGCTAAAGTAATATTTGTCCATTTAGAACAGTACGTTAAAATCAAAATATGTATTTGTTTAGAAGAACGTATTTCTTTAGTCATAATCTTTAAGTATTTCACACAAAGTAAGCCATTTGGCACACAACAGGTTTATCTATTTACCTAGGAGTAAGAAGAGAACACATACATTGTACTTCATTAGATATTACTTCACAAAATATTAATATCACACTGTCGTAACATTTCAGCATCCTGATGAAGACAACAGCAATAATAAGTATTATCTTAAGTGAAAAGTTAAACACTTGAGGTAAAAAATACATAGCCTATATAATGTTAAATTTTACTTATTATTTAATATTAGTTTTTATTTTGTTTATTTTTTGTACTTATTATTTTGTACAAAATAGTTACCACTCTGAAGAAGTTCAACAGATACATTTTACACAAGGGAACGAAATTTAATACCACGTTTAAATTAAAGTACATTTTTAATTATTTAGAGGTCCCAACAGTTTGTATTTTGTTAATGCAATAATTACTCAATAAGAAATATTATTTTCGGTTGTAGATTTATGTTAGATATTTTATATATTGAACTTTTAGTTAATTTTACGTTGCAAGTAATTTTATTTAATATAGATAATTTTATTGAATTATAGTTGGTTTATTCAAGAATGCCTCCTATCATTCAGATATGAATGTATAGAACACGTTTAATTTCATGTTATGTTTAAAAGGAAATAAAATTTATAATTATGAATTATTTGCAACTTCTTCACTTTCTGCATTCACGTTCACTGAGCTCAAAGTTATTAAAAAAGCGGTTAAGTACAAAAATTAAGAACAAAACACATTTTAAAAAGAGCAAAATTTTACATCATTAACGACCGGGCCGCACGCAATGCAGAAAGCTGACCTTTTGCCCTCAATCCCCCGAGATAAGTACGCGTGGCGACCTGATTGCCCTCACAGATCTTACCCCTTCCTGGGTCACGGCTCCTGTGACGTCACTTCCGGGTTGCGGTGCAGGCGGGCGCACTTCCGGCTGCTGCATGGCCTCCTTGGTTTCGATTTATCAAGTTAGGTTTTTAGTATTTCACTTCTATTTAGTTTATATGAACGAGCACGAGATACGATTAATTAAGTTAGGGGATTTTATTATATTAAAGTTTGTATTACTGTAAAGAAATAAACACATTGTTGTGTGGTTACTTTTGTTTTTCTTATTTAGAACCTAAGTGCGCGGTCATCATCATTCGTTTTACACTACAGACAACACATTTCTACACAAGTTTTTTCATCTCTCTTTCTCCCATACACACTTTATTCTCTGGTGATTGTGCCATAGTGATTTAGTGAAACAATAGTCTAGATAACATCACAGCATCTATTCTTGTTCTCTTTTCAGAGTCTGATAAAAACAGTACTGATGAAAGTAAAGTTTAAAGTGAAGGTTTGTTATTTATGTTTCTCAGAAATGAAACAAAAATAAAGTCTTTCAGTCCATTGTTGTAAGTATTTGAAATTATATGTCAAAGATATATCATAGCAGGATTGAGATCACTTTCCATGAATACATTTTTCGTTAGATTTCTCAGTAATTTACAATTTGTATCAGATTTACTCCGAAACTTTCAATTACATTCTTGTTTAGATGAACATTTTTAATAGTTAACTAAACCCTTCATATTTATAATCCTTCAAACTTCACTATGTAACTAAGTTAAATATTAATCAGGAATTGATTATATAAATTTAATTACATCAATCGCAAATTTGTACAAGAGACAAGATAGTAGCTGTTAACTACAAATATTTGAAGTGTGATTGTCAGCATTCCAGTTCTTTACAATAATCTTCATAGGAAGTATTTTGCCAATTTAAACATGCATATAGTAATAGTTATTTTGTGTGAAATTATACCTCCAAATATATATTAACTGCAAATATATTAACACTTCAACACCCTACCCAATAACTATGTTATATAAGACCATATTACAAATACCAACTGATAGAGAGACTGCTACAATATTACCTTTCAATACCGTATTGTAATTTGGTGCATGAGAAATTTAAAAAAAATGTTCTTAATTCCTTTTGATCACGCCGTATATTTTATATATGACCATTCTAGTTAGTTATTTCGAATGTATATCACTATATGTCGCCAAAAACTATTACCCAAAATTATGTTTCATTGAATTACTTGTAGTCTTAGCAGTGCAGAAGTTTAACAAACTATTGAAACATTATTATCAGTTCTTTATTTATACTGATTACCACTACAATGAAAGGCTACGAATTCAAACTACAGATAACTAATAAATCACAATTTACATCTGAGGATATTTCACTATCTTCACGTTATTGTTTACAAAAGTTAGGAAGTGATCCAAAGATCTCCTTTGTACTAAAACTAAATTAAAACTTTTAACCTTTATTTTGATAATGCGCAAACATCTAATCCTTAAAAGGATAAAGCAGGGCATGTTTAGCCTAAGAACAGAAATAATATTATGATCTTATGATTAATGGCATTTAAGTGATTATTTTAACCAGTCTATAAAGTATGTTCCAAGTTAGAATATTTATCTACATAATTTCTTAAAAAGAACTTTTCCTACCATCAATTTCAAATTTTTGATACACTTGTACTAAAACATCTGAGGTTATGCACACTCATATATTTGCATACACAAAATCTGTGTCACATTTGCATATCGTTCCACCGTCCTCATTTCAACGAAGAGCAATGAAATAAGTAAAAATGGGAGGAAAAACAATTAAAAGATACGCGCGTCCTTGCAAGGAAATTTTGGGCTGTGGAGAGAAATCTATGTGAGCTCCGAGCCTGTTGGATGTTTGTCTCACTCCATTTTTCAGCGTTCCAATGAAGGAACTTGGGAATATTTTGAAGGAGAAAAGCCGAAAATGGACGTAATCTAATGGCTACTACAAGAGGGGAAGGAATTATTTAAATTGATAAATCACCTACATAAATTTTTTCGTATGTTTAGGAAAACTACAGGGTATAGTTCAATAGCGACATATTTACATGATATACATATGAGAGTATTTGATTCGGTTCCATTAAACTTATGAAAGTTACATTAAAAAAATTTTACAACTATAAAATTTGAAGAGAAAATTTTACCGGTAATAGGGTAAATAGATCGATGAGGTGGTGTTCTATTTGTCAACAAAGTGATAATAGCAATATATGTTTTGCTTACAGAGTTAAAACTCACATAGATGTGTGTGTCTGTATGTATGTCTACATTTTAATCAACTATTCTGAACATCTGTATTTTAAGTACAGTATATATTTAAATTGTCCATTTTTTCAGTCTAAAATCTGTTTTAAAGAATAATAGATTAAAAAAACATTATAATAATCATATGAATACGAACTAACGTTTTCGAACACATCTTCAGGTCAACGTGAATTACAAGGGTATATGAACACAAAATGTCACTTAGGCATGTCTATACAAAGTCACGATAGAACCTTATGCTTACAGTATATTTGAAGCTAAAAATTAAAAGTAGAATTAAAAATTGATAAAATCGAGTTAAAACTGACATATTGCTAAAATATCATCTCGTAACATAAGTTGGTTTGATATAAAACCTTATGATATACTAGGTGTATCAAAACATGTGGAAATGTTCTGGGGAATTGATAGAGAACCTGAAAACAAGCAAAAAAATACATACCGGTATAAACATATGATCAATTTCGCTTAGTTTTTTAGTTACACTCATTGTTTGTGGTGTACATAATATTTGTGATGATAAACAAGCCACATGTAATTTTCCTCTGTATTCAATTCGTTGTTGATTTGTTTTGTATTCAAAGCCACCTGATATCAGTTACCATACTAAAATAAACATAAAATATATTATAGAACTTTTATTGATAATTGTGAAGATTTGTTATTTTGAGTGTAATAATTAATTACATTACAACTAGTGGTCAAAATGGAGTACTATAATAAATGGATAGGTAGTGAGGGACCGACATCCTGGCCTGCTCGTTCTCCCGACCTCAATTCATTGGATTTTTACTTATTGGATCTTTAAAGGCTATTGTGTATTCCAGACCTATTGCTAACGTGGAAATTTTTCGCCAGCGACTTGAAGAAGGATGTCAGCAGATACGGCAGACACTGGAATATGGGAGAGAGTAAGGCAGTCGATAACAAGGCGCTCACAAGGCTGTATTACAGCTCCTGGTGGCCATTTTGAGCACTTTCTGTAGTAGTTAGAAGTCTCTGTATAAGAGAAAAGTATTAAGTTGTAAATTAAACAAACAAAGACTGTATGTAACTAAAAAAACCATATGCTTATATGAACTTTTTTGCTTGTTTTCAGGTCCTCTATCAATTCCCTAGAGCTTTCCCATATGTTTTGATACATCCTGTATATGTTTATGTTTAAATTGACAATACATTTTTGGTATTATAATGTTGCAGTTGTGTAATACTGTAATTATTATTGTGCACTGCTAACTTGGACGATCCTAGTGTCATTTTCTTATTTCAGATACCCATTCACTAGGAACGTCCGAGTTAGCAATGCACAATAATTAATATAGTATTAACCAAATGCAACATTATAACACCAAAAATGTGTTTTTAATTAATTTATACACAACCATATGTCATAAAATTTTATATCAAACCAACTCATGTCACAAGATGATAGTTTAGAAACCTGTTAATTTTAACTCAGTTTTATCAGTTTTTAATTCTACTTTTAATTGTTTATCTTTAAATTTGAGCATAATGTTCTATCATGACTTTAAAGACATGCCTCAGTGACATTTTTGTTCATGTATATACATGTAATTCACGTTGACCTAAAGATGACCAGTTCTTGGTCGAAAACATTAGTATAATGGTTTTTAATCCATTATTCTATGTTTTTAAACTGAAAAAAAAATTGTTAATTTAAATACTTACTGTACTTGATCATATCTTATCTGAAAATATGACATTAAAATAATATCTGTATTTTAGTTTTGTCTGTATGTGTATGACTGCATCAGAGTTCTCAAATGTCGACATCGGTACTGTTGGCACGTGAACGTGGTTCAAATTCTACTCAGGTGCATAGTGCTGTGAACTTATTCAGTGCACTTGAACTGTGCTAAGCCTATCATAGCTGGTGCACAAAGCGGTGAGCAAGAATAAATACTTAATGGAGTCCTATGTCATGTTTACTGAACTGGGAGGATGCAAAATTCATAGTATGTTTTCCTGGTTGTGAAGAGGGGTCCTTTGACATTAATATGTGAGTTTTACTTGCCTTCGGTATCATATAAAGAGGAGGAAATCATTTTGCTGCCATCATTAAATTGGGAAAATTAGTTCTTTGTTCTTGATAACGAAGATGTATTCTTTTTCTAAAAAGAGACGAAGTCGAGTCTTCTCTATTTCCGAGATTCTGTTATGCACTTGACACATGTTTTGCATACTATTTTTTGGCAGATCTTAATAAAAATACATTATTATTAATCATTTTTAATAAATGAATAGTTTGTTTTTTGACGCTAACATTTGCATGTGTGATCGCCGTTTGTTATTTGTCGATAAGTATCATTCATTTGTTATTATTCGTATTTGTCGATAGGTGTTATTCATTTGTTATTATTCGGCGGCGATTGTGAAAATGTTGTAATAAAATAAATTACAAAAAGTTTAGTTTCATCTTCAAAGAAGTAGGTAGGTGATACATTAATTATACATCAATAGAAATAAATAGCATAAAGAAAATGTTTGTAGGTGACACATTAATTATACATCAGTGTAAATAAACTGAATACCGGTATAGGTTAAAGGCCCATTCACAATGAAAATTAAACATAACCGTAACATAAACACAGAAGTTTGCGCCCAAGCTACCAAATGGGATCATTCACAATGATTCACATAGGCTTGACATAAACATTACCGTAAGACGTTAACATGAAAGTTTGCAAACTCAAAACTTTCATGCTTATGCTTACGTGATTTGCAAACAGAACACAATCGTGGAGCGCTGAAGTATACGACAGAATATGAGGAAATGGCGTCGTTGTTATGTTTCCATGGTTACCAGGTACGCTTGCTGTTATGTTTATGTTCCCATCAGGAATGGTGGTATGACTTCTTGATTTTACTGCAACGTTAAGTTAACGCTTACGTTATGTTTAATTTTCATTGTGAATGAGCCTTAATGCTTGAATACGTATTTTATTCTATGGATGTTTTCGCGTTCAGCCACGACCCCACGAGTGGCGCTCAGAGCAACAACCGGAAGTCTCAGAAATGGTTTTGAGTTATCTACATTAAGTCCTGTTTTCTTACAAATCTCCACTCCAATAAATTGATTTAGAAAGAGTACAGGTGTAATAAACATTTAGTTATTTCCTCATAGCATATAGTGGTGCGCGACACTGATAGTTCGTTACTTTTAAGTAGATAAATAAAAGTTGATTTAATTCATTTACTTACTGCACGTGTGTTGTAAGTTTAACTTTTCCTTGAGAGGACTATAATGAGCTTATTACGAACACTAGTTGTCATAGTAACGGTTTCTGTTCCTCAACATAATGCAGATAATTGGTAGTTCTATAAATACCAGCTACACGTAAACTAAGCAAGTTCAGTCCTCTTTTTATTGCTTCTTCTCTTTATTATCGTCTGTTCAAGCACACAGTATAGCTGATAATAATATGCCATGTTGACGAGAAAGATGAAACTTCCTACATGGTGATGATGATATCACAATTAACTGACGGAGTTATGAAGTTAGACTTAGCATTAAACACTTAATCGCTTTTATAACTAAAACTTGTTTCAACTTGTTAGCTGGTCTTGTATGAATATTTATACATTTTCCTTAGTAATGAACTATCTCTATAACGTTAATTAATACTAAACAGTTGGATTTTTACTATCTATATTACAATGAAAGCAACTCGTTTTCGAAGAATCCGTTTTTATACATCTTCCCTTGCAACTAATGTCTACTTAAGGTATGTATTAACGTTTTGGAGGAAAATCTACATTTTTAACCAACCTTTTTAAGATATTTATCAGACAACATATGAAAGTAGACTAACATGACCATATATCAGAAACTTCAATTTCACTTTTTGATTCCTTAAAAAAATAATTATTTAAAAATTTTTCTATTTCTTCAAAATGCCATATATTTTCTAAAAATTACTCAATTTTGAAATTTAGCTAACATTATTACAAAGAAAATTTTAGTCATAAAAACGCCATTTCAAACGTTAATACATATCTTAATGATATTCAGCAGTTTAACAGCTTTTAGTGTAAAAAGACAAAAATCTTTTCCCGCATTGTTAGACTGTCTTGTTTACGAACCTGGGGCTATAGACAAACCATCCAGTGACGAACTCCATAGTCGCAACTTTCTCGTAACGCTGGCCACAAAAATTAAGTAAAAACATTCTACAGGATGTATCCAAATTTAACAAACTTCTAGGGAAGATACAAAAGACCAAAACAAACTTTTTTTTGTTAAATAACCATGGGTCCGAAACTAAATAATGAATGACAAAACCATAAGATCAGCTTTTTCCAAAACTTAACATGTCCAATACATGAAAGTACACTTCAGATGCCAAAAACTGCAATGGACAAATTATGTTTTATGGCGAAATATTAAACATTATTTTTTTTCTTGCAAACGATTCCAATAACTTTTTACCGAAGAAAAATCTTCGTTTATTACAGAGACGCATATTTGTAGCATTTTCTAAAAATGAACACGTTAAGTTTTGAAAAAATCTCAACTGTACTGCACTGTAAGGAATAAAGAATAGAGTTGTAACGTTACTTATGACACTTATTCCTCAAAAACATTTAAATCTGTACTCATTTACAAAAACTGTTCACAAGTGTGGCCTTCTGCGTCAATACAAATTCTGCAACGACGTATCATTGTCTGTCGTACACGTTCAAAGACTTCAGGCATGTGCTGTAGAGCGTCAGCAGCTGCAAGCACTAGACTCTAGAGCGATGAGCTCTTCCTTCGATTCAATTGAGTCTGGTACACCAGGCTCTTAAAGTCACAAAAGGCAAGTGGATTGACGGCATGGTTCAGGTGCATAGTACGAAGTGGTTTGACTTTAAGTTGGTGTAAACAATACATAGTACATTGTAGATGATACCCAGGGTCGCGTAGGCCTAATCCATTAGACGTAGCTTTGGTTTTATTTGATGACTGAGTGAGTGGTCTGTGCTACAATAAATCGGTTTCATGTGTTTACTGTAAACCAAAGCTACGCTGGTTCACAATAAACCGGGAACGGAAACAACGAGAACGAGAACGGAAATATTATTAAAATAAATGTATTTAAATGCGAGCATTTACAATTAACGAGAAGCTTGCCGGAGTCCGGGAACGGGAACGTGAAACTTAATTGTGAATGCTCACATTTAAATAAATTTATTTTAACAATATTTCCGTTCTCGTTCTCGTTTCCGTTCCCGGTTTATTGTGGACCAGCCTTTACACGACTCTGGATATATGCAATGCAGGCCTATTACGTATTGTTTTCACAAACGTACAGTCAAATCACTTCCTTTGTACGTACTACGCACAGGAGTCATGCTGTCAAGGCATCAAATAACGTTATGTTTATTAAAGTTCTGTTTCTTATAATCCCGTCGCCCTTATTTCCGGTAGCCAATCACGTTGCAGGTCGGCTACATTTAAACGTGTGCGTCTTGTGATTCGCTGATGATGACGTTATGCATTTCCTAAGGCTCGATAAATACTTAATATAATCGCCCGCCATTTTGGCTCTTTCGTTGGCGTTCGCAGAAAGCACACGAGGACGTTATTTGCCGTTCAATTATTTTCTGAATTACAGTGCGTTTGATTTATTATCATAGGAGCTACAACATGATAATATTTAACGGTGGGCAAATAGATTCCTCGTCTGGTAGCTAGGCAACGAAAGAACAAAAATGGCGAACGATACTACCTACCTAGACTTTATAGACGGAAGCAAAGAGGAGGAGTCACGCCGGGCATAAAAGCGTCACGACTATAGAACGACCCACTGTGATACATTTTTGGACAGGTCTTGAACTTAATTAAAATACTGAATAATAAATATATAGTGCCATTTAAATAAACGAAATACTGAATAGCAAATACACAGTGCCATTTAAAGAAACAATGTTAGTACTTGTATCTCGTTAATAAATAACGCCACAATGTTGCCTCATCAGTATTATTCCCCCCTTTCAGTTGTACAGCTTTTGTATGAAACAATTTTTCATTCGGTGCTTGCGTACAAAATTATTTTGGGTGCTCAAGATAACCGAGACATTCTGTATATAAAGATTCTAAACTATAAGAAGACAGAAAGTGATCATCCGAACGACTAGAGTAGCGTTTCTTCACACTAGAGACCAGAATTTATCTGGGCGGGTTCAAAGGTAATTGAAGGGTTCAGAACCATAGTGGGCCAAGCGCCATATATTAAAAACGGAGAAAATAAAGGATAAAATTATGTGAATATAATAATTCAATGGAACATATAGCAAGTAATATAAAATATGCACATTAAAACTAAATGATATATCAATCTTCATTAAACTATGGTATCCACTTAACTTTAACCCTTGCTTTCTCTGTTTTTAATAAATGGCGCTTGGCCCACTATGGCTCCGAACCCTTCAATTTGGGTGAACAAAGACGAAGTTGGAACACGTTTCCTGTGCGTGCCTCTTTTTTCCTGCTACCATAAATTCACATCACACTTATCAGCTGTGCAGAAAGCACTTCATGAAATAATTTTCGTATGGCACCAACTGCATGGAATTCCTACTGTGAACGTGACACGTAGCGATCCCTGCAGTTGACTCGGAGGCCAGAGTCCTGTGATATAATACAGCGGGTAATGTAAGTGGTATTCCCAAGAAACTAGTTCGATTAATTAAAATGTGTCTCAGTGAAACGTACAGCAGAGTTCGTATAGGTCAGTTTCTGTCAGATGCGTTTCCAATTCATTGTGGGCTAAAGCAAGGAGATGCACTATCACCTTTACTTTTTAACTTTGCTCTAGAGTATGCCATTAGAAAAGTCCAGGATAACAGAGAGGGTTTGGAATTGAAAGGGTTACATCAGTTGCTTGTCTATGCGGATGACGTGAATATGTTAGGAGAAAATCCACAAACGATTAGGGAAAACACGGGAATTTTACTGGAAGCAAGTAAAGAGATAGGTTTGGAAGTAAATCCCGAAAAGACAAAGTATATGATTATGTCTCGTGACGAGAATATTGTACGAAATGGAAATATAAAAATTGTAAATTTATCTTTTGAAGAGGTGGAGAAGTTCAAATATCTTGGAGCAACAGTAACAAATATAAATGACACTCAGGAGGAAATTAAACACAGAATAAATATGGGAAATGCCTGTTATTAATCGGTTGAGAAGCTTTTATCATCCAGTCTGCTGTCAAAAAATCTGAAAGAATTTATAAAACAGTTATATTACCGGTTGTTCTTTATGGTTGTGAAACTTGGGCTCTCACTTTGAGAGAGGAACATAGGTTAAGGGTCTTTGAGAATAAAGTGCTTAGGAAAATATTTGGGGCTAAGAGGGATGAAGGTACAGGAGAATGGAGAAAGTTACATAACACAGAACTGCACGCATTGTATTCTTCACCTGACATAATTAGGAACATTAAATCCAGACGTTTGAGATGGGCGGGGCATGTAGCACGTATGGGCAAATCCAGAAAAGCATATAGAGTGTTAGTTGGGAGGCCGGAGGGAAAAAGACCTTTAGGGAGGCCGAGATGTAGATGGGAAGATAATATTAAAATGGATTTGAGGGAGGTGGGATATGATGATAGAGAATGGATTAATCTTGCTCAGGATAGGGACCAATGGCGGGCTTAAAAGCCAGTAAGTAAGTAAATAATGTAAGTGGTGATTTCGAAAGTGGAATACTACTGAAACGTAAAACCAAGACATAATACTTTTAACAAAATAGAGGAAGGAGATGAAGGAGAGTTCTAAAAATATGAAGTCCAATTTTATTGTGCTTCCCGTAATCAAGTAATAATGCTTCGTTGTGTTGTAGGCGTTCAGAGGTGACACAAAGGTGTTAAGTTCGATGCTCTCTGCCTGTCGGCATCTGACGATCGATCCTTCACCAAGTACGTGGATGTTTTATTTTAAGAGTCATGTAGGCAACGTGTTTTACCGTGCGACGTTCACGAAACTGGAATTGCTATTCTCTAAGCCAGCATTTCTCAAACTATGGTCCGCGGACCACCTGTGGTCCTCGAGATCTGCCCTTGTGGCCCTTCAAAAAAGGTAGAAGAAAAAATAAAATTCAAACGAATTGTGTATCACTCTACAGCTGAAAATCTGAGTTTGGAAATGACACATGGTAATCGCCTATCACTTTTTCTCTCAGTATTAACATTTTATAAAACAGTTATATTACCGGTTGTTCTTTATGGTTGTGAAACTTGGAATCTCACTTTGAGAGAGGAACATAGTTAAGGGTGTTTGAAAATAAGGTGCTTAGGAAAATATTTGGGGCTAAGAGGGATGAAGTTACAGGAGAATGGAGAAAGTTACATAACACAGAACTGCACGCATTGTATTCTTCACCTGACATAATTAGGAACATTAAACCCAGACGTTTGAGATGGGCAGGGCATGTAGCGAATCTAGAAATGCATATAGAGTGTTAGTTGGGAGGCCGGAGGGCAAAAGACCTTTGGGGAGGCCGAGACGTAGATGGGAGGATAATATTAAAAAGGATTTGAGGGAGGTGGGATATGATAACAGAGAATGGATTAATCTTGCTCAGGATAGGGACCAATGGCGGGCTTATGTGAGGGCGGCAATGAACCTCCGGGTTCCTTAAAAGCCAGTAAGTAAGTACTAACATTTTATGAAATATATTACCCTATCCGTCTATTGACTTCCTACTCTACTCTCAACAACAAAAGAGGAATTTAAAACACTATGAACGTGGTGTTTCTCGCCATCTTTTCCCTGCACATCTGGTGCCGTCCCTGTAAACCAGCCAGGGACCACCCAAGTTCATAACAGAGGATCGAACCTTTACCTGTATTTATGACTTTCTTAATAGTTTTGCCGACACCCAGTCTGTAGATTGAAATGGTCACGGACTGTACGTCGTACACCAATAATACAACTCTGAGGTCACAATTTGAAACTTATTTTCCAAGTAAATATGACGAATTTTCATGGGTTCGTGATCACTTTCATTGCGATATTGAAACTAACAAACTTTCATTGAGTGCAAGAGAACAGTTAATTTAACCCTCGAATGGGACCGGACTTAAAATGAAATTCCAAGCGGAAGGTATGGTTAATTTCTGCACCGCATCACAAGTGAAAAGAGAATACAGTGAACTGTACAATGGTGCTTTAGAGATTATAATTCAGTTTGTTTCAATCACTAACTCTAATAAAAACAAAGTAGGCTACCGAAATCGACTCGATGTATGTGACGATCTTCGACTTAAGCTTACCAGCATAGTCCAAATATAGAACAACTGTGCAAGAATCGGCAGGCTCATCCATCTCATTAATGTGAGTAGGCCTACCAACATTTATTTATTTTTTTTTTTAGTTACTAAGTTAAAGATTATCCAAACTCTAATAGCCTTGAATTATTAAAGAAACAAACAATAAATTTCTTCTATTAATATGAGCTTAATTAGTTAATACTAATATAATAGTACATTATGCAACGAGCTTATAATGATAGTAATTAAGAAGCGTGTATGGATGTTTATGAAACGAGCGCAAGCGAGTTTCATAATTTTCATACGAACTTCTTAATTACCATTATAGGCGAGTTTCATACGACTTTTTATGCTCGACCATATTTCTAACTTGAAATTATTCAGATGTAACTTATACATTTTATTTGTATCTGACAAGATCGTAAGTGACCTTGTTCTAGGTCGTGAATTGTGAGATGTGCGCAGACGCGAAAGTATTGATTTTTTCCGAAGAACAATAATGTCATTGACCTTATGTAATCCCGTTAAACTTGGTATAACCTTGATTATTGAATTCGACATTGAAAAACGAGATGACAAATTGAATTTATTTGAATATTATTTACAATTAACGCTAATTATTATAGTAACAGAACATAACCTTCTGCGACAGTATTGGATTTCCAGCCTCCTTGACTTTTCGCTAATTCTCTTTCGATTGCATATCCGAGAATAATCGATACTTGCGGTTTTATAACGGTACAAAGCTGACTTGTTATTGGCTGAACACCTGTAAGCTGAGTTGTCATTGGCTGAAAACACCTGTACTTTAATTAGTAGGTGTATTTTAATGACATGCATTAAAGGACTGCTACCAGGTGTATAATTACTAAATTTTGGCATGGTCGAGCATAAAATTAATTTAATTTAATTAATTTTATTAATTTAATTTCATTAATTTTAATTAATTAGTTCTTTTATTTTTATATTATTGGGTTATTTTACGACGCTGTATCAACATCTAGGTTATTTAGCGTCTGAATGATATGAAGGTGATAATGCCGGTGAAATGAGTCCGGGGTCCAGCACCGAAAGTTACCCAGCATTTGCTCGTAATTAATTCTACTTTAAAATATAAGTCTATTAATATTAAAATATACTACAATAATGATAAATTTGTTTTCGAAGGGAACAAGGTTAAGGGGTCCGCCGAATAGTTCTGACTTAATAAAGTGGTCCCCACTTCAAAAAAGTTTGAGAAACGCTGCTCTATGCTGTATATCATCAATGTTTCCAATCCTCTTTCAAATACCAGAGGGAAATATGAAGTTGATTAGATTTTTTTGTCTTCAAGGATTCTCGTATGTCTGGCGAATTTTCTAGTTTTGTGAGATGATATGTACATGGACAGAACCTGGGACTCATGTCACGATGTCGGCCTTCAGTCAAATAACGTAAAGTGTCAGATTGATATGCTTTGCATGAAATTAGAATCCACAATCATAGTTTCCACGCAGCGTTACAACCATGCCTGAACAGTTGAGTAGCCTACATTGCGACCAGTTAGTTCTTTTTTCGTTAAACTACTGAAAACTATTTCGAGACAGTTTGTAGATGGAATAATCAACTAAGGGGAGTGATGAATGAAATTTCTATTTTCTACATTTTCAAGCTACGAACTTGATTTTTTTTTACACATGGACTGGAAGGTCCGGGGTTCGATTCCAGGTGGTGAAAGGATTTTTTCTCGTTGCCAAACTTCCAGAACGGCCCCGAGGTTCACTCAGTCTCCTATAAAAATTGAGTACCGGGTCTTTCCCGGGGGTAAAAGGCGGTCAGAGCGTGGTGCCGACCACACCGCCTCATTCTAGTGCCGAGGTCATGGAAAGCATGGGGCTCTACCTCCATGCCCCCCAAGTGCCTTCATGGCATGTTACGGGGATACCTTTACCTTTACCTTACCTTTACCATAGGCTAATCACGGTGTGATAGATAATGATGTGGTGAAGTTTCATTTTTGTGAGTAAAAGAGTGGTTTGATTGAAACGCTCTTTTCTTAAACACATCCATAACAACTGCTGTTCCGTTTTCACTAAGGTCCGACCAGTGGTCTTAAATCTCCTCATTCATCATTCAGATTATACTTCTCAAAATTATTGTGAATGTCGAATCCTCACAAGTTAAGTGTTTAGGCATTACGAACGACCAGCATTTATGTTGGAATAAACATATTACATACTTATGCAATAGATTACTTAAAACAATTTATACCTTTGTTATACTTCGGTCATATTTACCAGTTAATATTTTAGCTACGTCTCATTTATTTAGCTTTATTTCAACCCATTCTCCAGTATGGAATTTTAGGGTGTGGAAATGCTCTTAATTCTAATCTCACTCCACTAATGCTTATTCAGAAAAGAATAATTAAAATATGCCTTAATAAACCAATTGATTACTCATCCGAGCTTTTGTTTACTGATTTTAATGTTATGGAAATTAGACAAATTTATTATATTGCCTTATTAAACTTGATACATGAAAATCTAAATAAATTCAAGTTGTATCACATAAATATGGAACTAAAAGATCTGATTATATACGACTAGAAGAACCAAAGTGTTTCACAAACACAGCTCTTAGCCATTGTACCTACTTTGATCCAAGGTTATATAACAAAATAATTGAACAATACACAAAATTGAAAAAATTTAGTATCAGAAATTTAAAAAACACCGTTAGGAATTTAATTTTTAAAGAATATATGAGCCGTTCAGAGCAGAAGTGGTGTAAGTCAAAATTGTGTAACGAGGTTTAAAGTAAAATTCTGTAAAATACAGTCCATTTTTAAATTAATATGTCCTTCGTGCTTTCCTTGACTACTAATAGTTTAAATAAATTGAATATTATTTGCTACTTTGCTGTATTTTACAGAATGTTTACTTTAACCCTCATTACCAAGATTAAACCACTTCTGCTCTCAAGGAAAATTGGTTTAATATGTATATGTATTTGTATGAGTTAAATTTTTAAAATTGAAATTGTATTTTTAAAGTTAATTTATTCCTATAATTTTTTTTTTCCTTGATCGACTTTGTGTCAAATAATTATCTTTATTTGTGTTAAGTATGTATTTAGATAACTCCCTGAGCACGAGTTTTTACTCGTTCAAGGAAGAATTAAGACTGTATTTTTGTACATGTTATTTTACTAACAATAAACAATTAGTTTCTGAGTTATTAACAAAAATATTTGGAAAAATCTGCGTATTTCAAAATGAAATGTGTCGCTAAATTTTTTTTTAGTAAAATGTTTTGACGCATGTTGAAACTCCGGTCTGAAGACATGCTGAACTCTCACTACACTCCGTGTGCTATGGTATTCCAATACACACCAATTACGAGCTGAAACAGCGTCTTTTTTTCTTATGGTGCCATCTATTGTTTTCCGCCAACAATTAGAATTACACATCTCTGACATTCTTTGAGCCGTTTTTTCTAATGGCATTATAGCAGTTTATAATCATGGAAAGTTTCTGTGGATACACTGTATTTAATGATGAATGTTCTGTAAATTACTAAACTATTTTCAAGTAACGCCAGAAGAGCGGGGAAAGCCAACTATCCGTGCCTTGAATGAATATACATTATACAGCCTTCTAACCGTTCCAGCACGCGGACCGACACGAATGAACAAAACTGACATTCTTCTGGCATTAGTGACATGATTTATAATAGCGAGAGAAACTTTTGCAAGTATAAAGATCACTCTGCATCATACATTTTCATTTAAAAGTTTTATGAACTTTCATTGTTACTATTTTCTAAAATTAAATAGGAACAATTCCTTGCATTACTCAGAGGTGACCCTCGAACAGATCCCAAACGAGATGAAAATGTAGGTTACTGTTAAAATTGCAAAATACTCGTAGTAAAATGTAACTCTTAACGCATCATGTAGAATATTTGTACGTAAGAACTTCGTGTGATTGGTACTGATTGGCTGTAACTCAGGTGATTACCAGGTGACTTTGGACGATCAATAAGTTTACTGTGCTTACTATAGGTTGTTGACTCGCTGCAGGCAATGAAAGATAGAGATGTGTTGTAACAAATATTTAGAAGAGAGTACGGTAGTATGGGGAAACACACATATGGACATTCTGAAAATAAATGATTACACAATGACAATGTCAAAAAAATTGAAAAGCATTTATTCTCCTGTCTTTTATAAGCATTTGTGTTTAGTTATACACAGTGTTAATGGTGGAAATAAACATGTAGCAATTTTAATTTCTTCATTTATCCTATTGGTCGTCTTTAGGAAGTGCAGTTACAGTACCGAATTGCAAACTACAAGATACATTTTCTGTGTCTCAAGCGTAAATCTTTTTCAGTTGTCCACCAAAGACAGTTTGTACTTTAAAAGCTGCGCTCTACGTCGCATGAATTTATAGGACTAAAAGGAAAAAACCTAACATCATTGCAGTGTCTAAGAGACAGTCCTTCATTCTCGGGTGACTCTATGTCCACTAATTTGCATAAATAATGCTCCATATCCGTTATTTTTTACTTAAAATTGAACTTCTGTTTTCGTTCAGTAACCGGTTACTTGGTGTCTCATTAATGTCATTTCCTCAATTAATTTGAGGGCTTCAGAACTTTTCTAATAGTGTAATAGTTTCAGACGATTCAGAACCTTCAAATCCAGAGTTTTCTTTGCGTATTTGTTGGCATTCACAGTGCCCCCACCCACTGTACGCTTTACCACTATACTCAGTACGCCGTTATGTAGATTTCCCACTGAACTGCTCTATCGGGTCCGAAAGAAGCCTGGTGATTACAAACTCTATTGCTGCGTTTAAGAATCAGTAATTGAATACAATAGGAAATGATAGCAAGAAAATGTTAGAGGATCCAAAATATTCCGACAAAACCTGCTCTTCAAATTACTTAGTCCACATGCAATAACTCAGAACCTGTTGACGATTGAATCCAGTTCCTTTTGGTTCATTCATCACATGACTGGGCCCTAATTTCCAATAATCGGATCTTGGCTTCTCTCTTAAGGAACTGTACCACGAATACTGATCTCTATACAACTGCACCATGTACAAACGTTCGTTATCAGCTTTAAATAACAGGATAATGAGAGTAAATGGAAGTTCTGCACTAGCACAATTAAATGTTCTTGTAGAGCGTATCTGCTGTCTAAACAAATGCAGCCTGCGAGAATGAATTGACTCTCACCGCAGTGGATCGGGATTCAATTTAAGAAAGAATCCAAACTTTCAGGCGAAATTGTTCACACAGCTTCGTTGAATAACATCATCTTCTTATTATTCTCTTAATCCTAGGCTTTCAGCCTTTTGGGAAGCGAGTTGTCCCATTTTTTCCGAGGTCATCCCGGGGATTTATTGTCAGTTGGAATATTATCCCGTGCAACTTTTTATAATATATTCTCAATTATTCTTGAAACATGGCTGTTCCATTCTTGTTAGCCAATCATTTTTGGCTGAATTTCGCACATTTCCCGAACACGTTTGTTTCTTATCCCGCCATATCTTGCTTTTCTTGTTATTTTTCTAAATGTTTCCAATTATTTATTTTTTTGTTTTGAAGAATCATCCCTTGTTTTAGGTGCAACGTTGAGAATAGGTCTTACTACTAAATTATAAATTCTAACTTTAATCTCTAATCTTAGATTTTTTTCCAGATTACGTCGTTTATTGATCCAGCAATCTTTGTTGCTTTGCTATCTCATTTCATGATCTCTGATTTTTATAATTCCATAGCTTTAAGATCAATGCCTAAATATGTAAATATGATGTTAGTGTTAGGTGAATACAGGAGAAACTATTAAATGAGAAATGAAATTTTGTGACAAGTGGATTGGACGTGCTGGACTTGTTGCATGGCCACCTCGCTCACCCGATATAACACAATTGGGCTATATTTTTGGGGGTACATGAAACAAAAAGTCATGTTTACAGCATCTACAACAAAAGAGAATATGAAACGTCGAATAAGTTAAACTCGTCGAACTATTAGCCCCTGTATGTTGTTAAAAGTAAGACAAAATCTTTCCACAAGGATCACCAAGTGCTTAGATGTTAATGTAGGCTACTTTGAGCACTAAATGACATAATGTAAAGTAAATACATTGGTATTTATTGATTTCTTTATTCATTCTACTACTTTATACTTCAATAAAAACACCCTGTAACTGCTCAACAATTTATTAAAAAAAAATGTTTCAATAAAAGTTGCTTAGTTTTTTGATGGAACAAAAATATAAAAAAAACTACCATGGTTCCATTTTAAAATCTGAACATGCACCCCGGCGCCCCCTAAAGAGGCCCCGGGGAAATATTGCCCATCTCACAGTTTGGAAGACCCCTTCCCCCAGTAATATTTAGAAGACATAGCTCTCGGTTTTATCTATTAATTTCAGAAATATTAACATGTAACACTTTATGTGGACTACCCTGTATATATATTATCTGTAAGATATATGCTTATATCTACACCTTTTTCACTGAACTCTAGATTCGAACATGGGTGAGTTTTTATTTTATAATTATTGCATCTCACAGTTCGTCCGAATATCAACTTTAATTAAATGTAACTTGACAAGATAATTGATTGAATTTATTTCTCTCCGGGTATCTCAGCTTATTGTTATCCATGTTTCCGATAGGTGCGACGAAGATCGCTGCATGGATACACAGCCACTTAGAATGTCTGAAAGCGCCCGAGCCCGGAGACAAGACAAAAGAGAGGAGAAGACGCGCTTTCCATTGAAACAACCCCGAATCGCCTCAGGCGCAGTGGGTAATGATAAGATAAAGCAAATGAAAGCATTCGAACGTATAGTTGCTGCCACTCGGATGAACCAACGGAAAGAGTTTTAAATTTGCGCTAGGCTATTACATAAAATCAGATCGCATTTCATTCAGTTACAACTTATTTACAAATGGAGAACGTGTGAATATGAAGAAGACTCCTTCATGTAGACATTATATTGAAAAATTCATTATATACTCCGTATAAAACAATCTATTGGCATTTGTTTTCTTTCACATAAAACACATGCATCTTCTGGCTATACTGACGATTTTAGTTATAGCTAAATCGTTTTATTCTCTTTCACTTTATATTCGTAGACGATATTCATCTTCTATTATAAATTGAAGATATCGTACTGCAATCGTTTTGTTACGATTTGATTATATTACATTCGCTTCCTATCCAGGCTATATTAATTCTTCTGTTGTACGAAGGTTGATACCTATGCTGTAGCTCTTACCCACTTAAGTTTTAAAAACAAATCTTATATCATTTTTTCTCGTAGGCCTAGCACCCTAATAGGTTGATGCACATCTCCCAGCGATGCTTCAACATTTCCACAGCTTCCTGTAAGAAGAGTTGTCCAACTTCTACAAACTATTGGTTTACGGACTGAATGGGTCGATTTCTAAAACGAAGTCTAGACCACGGCCATGGCTTTAAACCGCGTTTGGATTTATAAAACGAGGTCTTTTTCATTTTTCTGAGCCATAGCTCGGAACCATGGTCTGAAGCAGAGACCACGGCTGGGGTAGGTTTAAAACCACGGCCTCATGCATAGAAGATGGAGATAATAGATCAGCTGGATGAATTTCAAGGAAAATTTGCGTCTACGAATAATAAATCCCTGGATTAGAGTGATGAGAGACAGGAATATCCTTTGTGACTATATAACGACGATAATTTCAGGCGAATATTTCGATTTTCGAAGGAATCAACGCAAAATTTAGCAAGAATGCTAAATAATAATCTGCAACGAAATGCAAAGGTGGCAGGTTGACACCTTCTTGTTGCTTTGAGGGAAGTAAGATATAATAATATTTTATATTAATTATACCTTTATGTCTATAAGAAGATATGTCTTAATTATTAGTCTTTGCAGTAGTTTTGGACATTTATTTAATACTCTAAAATCATGTGGGCCTACAAGAATATGAAGCAAACACGATTTTGTCTTCTTATTTTAAGTTTTATGCTAGTTGGGCTTTTCACGTAGTACTAGCCTATTATATGTGAAAATAAAACCATACTACATTTTAGTTTCAATTGAAATTTTAATCCATTTAATATTTAGGTTATTAATTCCTTAGAACCGGGTTTTCAGGTAGTTAATGTAGCTATGAACAAATGATAAACTACAACATAAACTCTCGACTTGTGCTAATTATTTGGACAATATCATTCTGTAACTAAAAATCCGTTCCCTGTAACAATACCTTAGCTGAGAACAAAAGAATGTGACTTACTGCAATGCAATAAAAATATTAATCCCGATGTTCATTTCTTTCTAATATCGACTGTTTACAGGAATAAAAATCGATTCTTAGCTGCGTTGCCATATATAAAACCCTCGAACCTCGGTTTCTTCTCAAACCGCGTCTCGACTTCGTTTTAGAAATCGCATAAGGGTTCAGACCTCGATCGCGGTTTAAAAGGCCGAGGTATGGAATCACGATTTCGTCCGTGTTTTAGAAATCGACCCAATGACTTCATTATCGGATAAAAATTTGTCACGCAGATGTTCTTTGAGTTTTGGGAATAGTCTGAAGTCGCTGGGTCCCAAATCTGGTGAATAGGGTGGATGGTCCAGTACTGCTGTTGAAGTTGCAGCCAATCATTGTATTCCGAATTTCAGCGCTGAGCAATCTGATGGCATCACGGTATTCCGAATTTCAACGATGACGTCACTGATGCTTCACCGGTGTTGCACCGGTTCAATCAGCTTGCAGATGTGGAGGCAGTCTCCATCAGTGAATCTGATTGGTTCTTGTATAGGGCGGGAATTAGCAGACGAATGACATCGTGCACTGTTGTGTCATGGCGGTGTGTTCTGCTGTATTGTTTGCAATGAGCAAAACGTAAAAACAATATGTTAATGGCTTATGAGAGAACATGTCAACGGACCAGTTATTACTACCGGTTCAAGAAATAAATTGTTTATGCTCTCTTTTCTTTGAACGAGATGACAGTACGGAAATTTCGCAAAATCTTGCTAGCGTAGCACAGACAACTTGTACAGCCGCCATGATAGCCATCGAACCTTTCGGCAGTTTTCGCTGCAACGTGACGTCATTGTTGTCCACCGGTCCGGTGAGATTCGGAATACGCTGATTGTGTCTCGAACATTGTCTTGGTGGAAAAGAACTTTTCGTCTCAACTTGCCACGATGATTTTCCTTGATAGCATCCCGAAATTTTTCAGTTAAATTTGCATAATAAAGGCCTGTTATTGCGGTTACTTTCTGCAAATAGTCTGTCAAAATAACACCTTGGGCATCCCAAAAACAGAGAGCAAAACCTTGCCTGCTGATGGCTGCACCTTGAATTTTTTAGGGATCGCTGAACCCTTGTTTCCACTCCATACTTTGAATTTAGGTTTCTCGGGTCATACTGGTGAATCCATGTCTCATACATAGTCACATATTGTTCAAACATTTTTTGATTGCTCTAAAATTAATTAAATGGTGCCCGTAAAGCACTGCTCTTTCGTTTTTGCGTCACCATCAACATTCGAGGCACTCCCTTGCAGCTATTTTTTTCATGCCCAATTCGTTTACCAAAGTATTGTGCACACTATGGTATGAGAAGCCTGTTTCCTCTAATATATCCCTGATAGTGAACATCATGTTACCTGTCATATCTTCGTGAATTTGAGATGGAGGCTTTTCTTCTTTTGTAGGTATTTAATCACAGATTTTTGCTCGATAGGTTATATTTCTCTACTAACGCAGCACCTCCGGCCACTCGAACATGTGCTACGAGTTAACGCCGACATGTACAGACTTGCAACTTGGCATGTAGCCATAATACATTTCAGTGATTTGTGTGCCACAAAATACAGGGTGTTTCCGGGCTAGTGTTACAAACTTTCAGGGATGATGGGGAAGGGCACATATATCAATTTGAGATAAGGAACCCTGGTCCGGAAATGGCTGAGTCGAAAGTTATAAGCAAAAATAGTTGTGTGGAAATGGAACTGTAATTTGGCACCACGTGCCCTCCTTCCCTTAACCTTTGGAACAGTCGTGGAAAGATTGTATGAGTCGGATATCTCCTACGTGGGTACTTGTTCGGATATAATCTGTGAGCTTGTCTACTGTTCTCATTGGGTCATCCGTATTCGAAAATCAGATCTGCTTATTCCGCTCTCGTGTACTCCTCCATTTCACTAGCACTGATCGACTGGACACTGCAGCTTGTACACGTACACTGCCGTCTACAATCGTGCATATCAGGACCGACCATGTCCGTTACACATTACGCCATCTGCATTGCTTTAGTGTAGTTTCCTGTCCCCATCCCTCAGACAGCGCACTGAATGGAATACTGTAAGTAGATAACGTAAACAACGTCTGATGAATACAGTACCTGTAAGATGTACAGATAAATACACATAAATAAGGTGTACAATAATCCGTGGCGCTACAGCCCGTGAAGGGCCTAGACCGACCAGCCGGCTGCTGGCCTCACGTCCACATGCCGAAGCAGAGGTGGACGATTATCCAACCAGAATGAAGGTTCCATACACTGGCCGAAATTTCATGAGAAAATTTCTTCCCCCATGAGGACTGAAACCAGCGCGCATTCCGTAACGCGAATCCTAGGAGATAACGTGTACAGAGGAATAAAATTATTTCATTTCCACACAACTATTTTTGCTTGTAACTTTCGATTCAATCATTTCCGGACCAGGCTTCCTTATCTCAAATTGATACATGTGTCCTTCCGCCCAATCCCTGAAAGTTAGTAACACTAGCCCGAAAACACCCTGTATAAATTTTAGTTCAACTAGAAACAGGTCAGGGCTACAACATAGAGATCAATCCTCGTATGTAACTCATTTTTGTTATTAAGGCTTTTCTGACATAGGCCTACTTTTCGTCATATACGCAATTTCGTTGTATACGACTGATTTTAATGTGGCTTTTCTTACTTCATTCAAGGATCGCATTCGTCTCGTATTAACTACTTCGTCGCATAATATTCAATGTATTGCGATTTTTTTTCTTGTTTTGTTCAAGCTGTCAAGCACTACATTCGTGTCCTTTCAATATTGGCTATTCTGTTGTGTACAATTCATTTTATTGCGGATTTCCTGTTGCTTCACAAATAAAAGACATTTTTAATTACGAAGACGTCTTGAGCCTCTTTCTCACAGAACTGATGTAATTATCATTTTCTTGTTGTCAGCAATTTATCCAGACGAATGCCGTCGCTTCTAAACTTGAGATAAAAATACTCTCATCCGTGAAGTTCCTCTGACGAACTTCTAAAACCTTTTACAACGGTTCTAACCCAATTACGTCTTCCTCTGCTGGATCCAAAGTTCCTTCTTGAGAAAGACATCGGTTCACAGCACAAACCGAGCCCCAGGCAGAAGACTGCATTAAATAATTTACAAAAGTGAAATACAAATCGTAAACCCTTGTTGTGGGATTTGTTCTGTATGTGGTCTTACCTAAAGGACCTCTTAAGCACGATTTCTATTTGGCATGAAACATAACTTTTCCAGACGACAGTGTTTGTGTTAAAACTACGTTTCCATACAATTTTCCGACGTCAGTTTCTGTTATATGATTATCGACACCACAAACGAAGCGCCATTTTGTACGACAGCGAGAAAAATAAGAGTTGCCAACATGAAACTAGCAGACGATTTAATGATTTAAGTTATGTCTTAAATGGACCTAAGTGGGGACTCACCTCACCAACCCTGGCCGGAGGAGAGTATCACAGGGGAAGCTGCGAATAGGGATGTAGTGAAACTGATAAGAGGTGTTGACAGGCTAAAGGTCTGACCATTCGGCTACCGCAGGGGTTCATACATGTACTTACTTACAAATGGCTTTTAAGGAACCCGAAGGTTCATTGCCGCCCTCACATAAGCCCGTCATCGGTCCCTATCCCCAGCAAGATTAATCCAGTCTCTATCATCATATCCCACCTCCCTCAAATCCATTTTAATATTATCCTTCCATCTACGTCTCGGCCTCCCTAAAGGTCTTTTTCCCTCCGGTCTCCCAACTAACACTCTATATGCATTTCTGGATTCGCCCATACGTGCTACATGCCCTGCCCGTCTCAAACGTCTGGATTTAATGTTCCTAATTATGTCAGGCGAATAGGAGTGTGGTTTCAAGTAGCTTTGGAGTGAGTAACAGTTTATGCAATTTCTTTTGCATTCTTCACAGGACCGGTGAGGTGAGTCCACTATATTATCTGACCTATCCTAAGAATCGAAAATAATAATAAAATAATAATAATAATAATAATAATAATAATAATAATAATAAAATTAGGTAAAGGTATCGCCGTGAAGGCACTTGGGGAGCATGGAGATAGAGTCCCATGCTTTCCGTGACCTCGGCACTAGAATGAGGTGCTGTGGTCGGCACCACGCTCCGACCGCCTTTTACCCCCGGGAAAGACCCGGTACTCAATTTTATAGGAGGCTGAGTGAACCTCGGGGCCGTTCTGAAAGTTTGGCAACGAAAAAATCCCGTCACCACTCGGGATCGAACCCCGAACCTTCCAGTCCGTGGCCAGCTGCTCTACCAACTGAGCTACCCGGCCGCCAATAATAATGTTAATAATAATGATAATAATAATAATAATAATAATAATAATAATAATAATAATAATAATAATAAATCAGGGTTTCAATGTCTTTGACATCTTCAGATTGCCCTTCTCCATTTCTCTCTATCGCGGCATAGATCATTTTCATTATTTTTTTAGGTTATTTTACGACGCTGTATCAACATCTCAGGTTATTTAACGTCTGAATGATATGAAGGTGATAATGCCGGTGAAATGAGTCCGGGGTCCAGCACCGAAAGTCACCCAGCATTTGCTCATATTGGGTTCAGGGAAAACCCCGGAAAAACCTCAACCAGGTAACTTGCCCCGACCGGGATTTCAACCCGGGCCACTTGGTTTCGCGGCCAGACACGCTAACCGTTACTCCACAAGTGTGGATTAGATCACCTTAAAATTCCTTGCTGTTATCAGTGCTGTTATCCCTTCTCGTCAAGTAGTTCTTGGTATTCCCCTCTTCCTTCTTGCTTCTGGTATCTACTCGAATATACTTTCGGGAAGTCTGTGTCCATTCATCCTATCCACATGTCCATAGCATCTCAATTTATTTCTTGAAATGTCATCCAGAATTGTATGTTTGACTCCCATTTTTTGCCTAATAACTTAATTTTTAATCTTTTCTCTTCTTGAGTTTCTGGCAGCTCGACGCCAAAAAATAATTTCTGTTGCCACTAATTCAGCTTTATTCATTTCCTTCAATGGTCATATTAGCTCTATTTGTTTCCTTCAATGGCCAAACTTCTGCTCCATAATGATTTTTGTAAATGTTTTGTTTTCCTGGTGTTATATTCTTATCCCATAATACTCCATTTAAAATTGATATAGCAAATTTACTTTTATTGACAATGTTTAAACTCTTCATCATAATTTTCATTTTTATTTATTTTTACTACAAAGTATTTCATTTCGTCGTAACCTCGTATAATTATTTGTCTTTCAATTTTCAAATTTTGTACTTTTGTGTCTCTAATTAATAATAATAATAATAATAATAATAATAATAATAATAATAATAATAATAATAATAATGTTACAATCTGATTTATTGTACAATGGAAAAATTCAGACCTACACGATTTCTTTAACAGCAGTAAGTTCCATAATAAACTCCAGCGTT
The DNA here is from genome assembly GCA_025594305.2 of Periplaneta americana. NCBI lineage: Eukaryota > Metazoa > Arthropoda > Insecta > Blattodea > Blattidae > Periplaneta > Periplaneta americana. The sequence continues at coordinate 42,546,453 of JAJSOF020000029.1, read as the reverse complement.
TTAATTATAGATTTTGTGCAAATAACTCAGTTACAAAGGAAAGACATAGGACAGAGCTCCAAGCATGCATAATAATAGATAAGAAAAACAGACACGGATGCTCGAAACGAATTCAGATATTTAACTTACTATACGTTAGAAATAAAACAAAAGAACGTAGAGATATTTGCCCTTTAGGTACTTCGCTTTTCTCTTTGCGTTAGTTCAGACGCTGTCACTGTGTTTCTGCGAATGCGATCTGGTCACATGACCACAACAATTTTCCTATAAGTATCGCCGGTGAAGATATTCTTCATATTTAACTTGCAACAGATGGCTTCATTTTCTAGATTGTAAAGTAATCTTGCCTATTGACTTAAGAATATAATTTGTTCTTCAAAACTCTAGCATTGAGATGTCCTAAATATTCACGTTTCAGAAACGTGAAATAATGTCGATGTAAATGTATTGCCTAATACCGAAACGATATCTACTCTTCAAAAAGGTTCTTTTGATTGTGCCACTGAGTTCCTTGTATTTAGAAAGTTTATTATAAAATTGTTGTAAAGGAAATGTGAAACATACTCTACTGCGTGTTCAGTTCAAAGTGTGTCATGGATCGCTGTATGCCGTCATGTAGCTAGTCGATGAGCCTAGAGAATTCAATCTTCCTACACTTCCACAGAGGCGTATTACTTATGTGTCAAAGAAGTTTCCTAGCGAGTACGGCGTTCATTCTGAAGATTACTTACCGGTAAGTACGGTAACACCTGTAGTGGCAGGAATGTGAACTGTTTGGAAACACGTACTGGGGTGAGTTTTTTTCTTACTGTCGGGATATGTGGAGAGGGTTAGGACGATTACTTACGTATTTGTTGACGTTAACTTCGACAGTCAACATGGACACGGAGCATTTGATTTGTATTGTGGAATGTTGCCGTACGCAATCGATGATAACAAATACCCTGCGTACGACTTGCACGCGCAAAACACAGTTCGAAAGAGGTTATGGTAGCACACAGACAGTACAGACCGCCATCTGTTGCTACGACGTCCAAGTTATATCGTACACGTTCTCAAGTTCAGATTGAACACCTTGATTAATAGGCAACTTCTTTGACATAAACGCTGAAACTCGCTTCAAATCGCTGACTCACAAGAGTGACGTCATGGCACACTTTGAAATGAACACCCAGTATACTAAGCAACTGAAAGTGTAATAATAACAGTAGGAATTAATGTTAATGATAATGATAGCAGATATTAATGATGATAATGATAGTATTAAGTAGAAAGGCAACTAATACATGTCCCTTTGTTTACCTGGAAATAAAGTCAGGAAACAATATCGAAATATCGGGCTAGATGCTCTCCACATCAAGATTTCTATGTAAATACATTTGTTACATTCCATTTTTAATTTCTACTGTCAGTTTTACGTCTCTTTCCAATTTCAAAAATTATCCAGAGTTGACGAGATTGTACTCGTACGAAGAAATGAAGCTATAGTGGACTGAGAGCGAGAGAAGTCGATATTATCAGAGAAGATCGGGCTATAGCCGCGTTTTCCACCACACATATTTCAGACTCTACCCTGGATCAAACGCAGACAATTCTGCTTACAAATACCTGCTTACCGAACTACGGCTGAGTTATTCGAACAGAGAGGGAAGCTTATTTCTGGGAACTGAAGTCCAATTTTCGCAGCATTCGTTGTCTTTACGGGGTCTGTGTGCTTTCCATATTGACGTAACTCCTCTCCGTCGCGAATGCCAAAGATGGAGATAGCTCAGTTCTCGGAAACAGCAGACGAATTCTAAAGAGCCCGTCCATTCTTGGATAGGGGAGTTCACAATGCTCTCAAGTCACTACAGTTTGTTTGTATGTTCGCCTAAAACACTTCAACTTCATCTCTTCTCCCACTTTTTCATTCTCGTTATTTACTTCAAGAATTAGGAACCACGTCCTGTGCCCGTGTCCATCGCTTTTCTCCCGTCTTTTGTTTCTTTGGATATGAGTTACGTCACTATGTCACTGGTAATTATTTTCGTCTTTTCTTTCAAGATCAATTCAATTTCTCATATTTTATTTTGCATTGACATACATACATAGTCTACATATATGCACATACGCATATACATCCACTGGCATCACCCTCAGTAATTGAATTTATAGCTAAAGCAATTATTTTCTTTTTAGAAAGAATTATTTTATAGAAATATTCAGTAGTTTACAATTGCTATTCCGTCTCCGACAGGGATGATTCTAGAGAAGCGTTGTCAGACAGACTAAACGGAGCGGAGCGCTCCACTATGACTCGTTGCGTGCTCCGGTGTTTTCCACAAGCATAAGCAAGTTCACGCTCCGACTGCACTCTCTAGCTCCAAAACCGGTTTTGGAGCTTACAACTCTTACACTACTGTTCTAAAGGAAAATGCCATAGCTTATATTATTGCGTCTGTGATAAGAATATTATTTTATATAAATATTCAGTAGTTTAGAATAATTGCTACTGCATCGGTGATAAGGATGATTTATATAAACATTATGTCGCGCGATAAAGAAAGAGGGAGTAGCACAAGAAAATCTATCCCAAACCGTTTTTTCCACTAGATGTCCAAAGTGAAAAGCCAGGACCTATGTAGTTCTATTAACTGTAATCAAATAGCCTAAATACAGTATAATATATATATATATATATATATATATATATATATATATATATTATAATTTAACTGGAAATTACGGCAAAACGGCTGAACGGATTTTAATAAATGACCCCCCATTTCGAAGCTTGGAACCTAAAATTTTTCAGAAAAATAGTAGTTTTCAGTGAAAAGTCAATTTTCCTACATCCTTTTCCTATTTTCCAAAATCCATCTGTCGTCAGTTTTGAGAAATAATAGCTTTTCAGAATAAAACAAAACACACACTACAGTAAACAATATTACACGAAGGTCATGATCTGCAAGATTGCTGACATATTTAGAGCTCAAATTTAATTGGTTATTAAAAACTTCAAGACTTATTAAAATAATTTACAGGTCTGATTCTGTGGTCTGTAATTTTCTGAGTACAGCTGTGTATTGTTATTAAGAACTACAAAACTTGAGGTGGTTTGATGACATTATTACCATTAGAAGTGAAATATTATAGTTAATCCCATGATGTGACTATTTTTCATTAATTATACATATTAATGCTATATTGATGATATGAAAGTGAAACGTTTTGGGGTTATATAAGTAGAGAATATTTAAATTAAATCTTCATTTCTATTATTTACTGAGTGGCGGCTATATAGTATACATAGTATATGTTACTGAAAACTATAAAACTTACCTAAGATAATAATATTGTTATGAAAAATGAATTTTTATAGTTATTAATCAAGTGGCATTGGGTCATTTTCATATATTTAATGGCGGTGTGGTGTAGATATTTTATATGCGTGATTCTCTTCAGTATTGTCTCGAGAGAGCGCAAAAATTAGAGTTTCTAAGGAAATACTAAAAGGTATTACTTACTGATAAAATAAAAGGCCTACAAGATTTTGTAGTCTCCCGATCATTTCAGCAAGATCTCTTAGCAGGATAAAATGATTCTAGCCTCTACATTGAAAGGTAATTCACGAAACATGCAGCAGCTATACCAAGATGCTATATTGTCTATTGTTCGAAAGCACAGCAAACCTGACTTTTTTTTAACTTTCACCTACAATCCACAATGACTTGAAATAGCTATTTCTTTACTCCCACATGAAAAACCCACTGATCGTCCTGACATTGTTACTTGCGTTTTTGCGTTAAAATTAAAAAACTGAAGGTGGATAGGTTCAAGAAAAAGTATTTGGAATTAAAAAAAACATTCAGAGAGAGTATGTTTCATTATTGTGGAAGCAAATAACTTTCAAAATGTCTGGTATTCTTCATTGAAAATAAATCTGAAAATTTTTATTTGAACGTCTAAAGAACTTAGTTTGCAGCATTTGCTGCACAAGCCACTAGTAATAACATAAAAGTAAGAACAAACAACTAATAAAATAACAAATTTTTCACCTATCTGTAATAAAATATTTATACTCGTACATTTGGAAATACTTTATATAAAATAATATTCTGGAAGATTTAAAGAAAATTATTCAATTTAATCCGTAAATTATTACATCGCATTTGCCACTAACATTCTCAATTACAGAAGTCACATGCATTTCCAACAGACTTGCAATAGATGTAAGTAGTGTGAAGGTTTCAGACACGTGATCTAAACATCAGAGCATTGCAATAATTTGCAGTTCTCATAGCCTGTGCTTCATCACTATAATTTCACCGTATTCTCCAAAGAAAACACGCTTGCACCCCGTGCCAATCAGTCATGTATATGACACGCACGCACAAGCTGACCTGCTTCTGTTGTCATGACGACCACGTCCTTAAGACCCATAACTGATGCATAATAAGTAGCACACTAGACCTTATCAACTCATTTGTAGGTCAGGTCATTTCGACCTGGAAAACCAGTTCACCGGAGACAGAAAAAAATACGAAAATTGTTTTTTTTTATATACATATTCCTTATGGGCATCTCTAGATTGACCTGTTTAGATTACGTTCACTGCATCACTATTGTACATGGCCAAACTATGGGAACTTAAAATAAGAAACAATTGCTAGTTTAACACATTAAAAAACACAGAAACTGAAGATATCACGATGAACTAATAACAACTATTAAAATATGAAAAATAATAAAGCCTCAGAAGATGCAATTAAGGGTATATGTACATGAAACACCATAAATATTATCACAAAATGCAGGCTCTAAATTTCTAAAATTTTATAAGGAAATTTGATAAAAATTACAAGGTGCCATAACAAGATTTATTAGAACTTAAATATCTTATAAAAGTATAAAAAAGGTTACTAATAATATTTTTCAAACCAGTTTTATCAAAGTATGAAAAAAAATTCTGCTGTTACATGGTTTGGTAACCATAACATTGTTATGGTCTCTCTGACATCTTTAATATTTTTCCTGCATGTAATGAACACTCATTTCTGAAAAGTAGACTACTCTCAGACATGTAGAGTTGTTTATTTTAATACATTAATTTTTTTATTTGTCTTATATAAAATATATTAAAATTTACATAATGTTTTGTGACCTAATTTTTCTATTTTCAAAGAAATGGGCATTATTGTAGTCTACCTTTTGCATAAATGCATGGTAAATCAGTGTACACAATTTCAGAATTCTATCTCTATTGGTTGTGGAGCTATAAAATAATATGTGAGAAAATTTCTAAGTTTTGGAAAATTTAATTTAAAGTAAAAAGTGAATTCTAAAAAAAATATTATTAGTAACCTTTTTTATACTTTTATCAGATATTTAAGTTCTAATACGTCTTGTTGTGGTACCTTGTAATTTTTGTCCAATTGTGAGTTCATTTTCTTATAAAATTTCAGAAATTTAGAGCCTGCATTTTCTGATAATATTTGTGGTCGTTCACGTACATAGGCCTATACCCTTAATGTGGAACTATTTAAATATGCTACACCACTATTCTTACAAAGATTTCTTAATTTTCTTAACACAATTTGGAATGGAGATCAACCACCTGCAAAATGATCAAAATCTATAGCAATTCCAATTCATAAGAAAGGTCACTGAAAAGATTGTGTAAATTTTAGAGGCATTAGTTTAATAAATTCTGGATGCAAAATTTATACAAATATGATCAAGAATAAACTTAATAAACACAATTCGGACAGAATTAGTGAAGAGTAGAATGGTTTCCGCATGGCAAATCCTGTTGTGATTGCTATTTCACACACAACATTCTGGTGGAGAAACTTAAGAAATTTAATACGGAAACTCATATAGCTTTCATGGATTTGAGAAAGACAGTTAACAGAAATAAATTACTTGAAATTCTAGCTGATTATAATATTTCACAACAAATAATTTCCAATATTTATAATATAAAACACTAAAATATGAACTAAAGTTCAAATTCAGGCATTTATTATTGAATTAGTAGGAAACACCTTAAAAAGGCAAACTAAAAATTGACCCTATCACTTTGACTTACCCCAAATCACATTTATATCTATGAAAATAATGATTTACTTCCACCCAGTAGAAAAGGCATTTTGCCAAACATCCGGGATCTACTGATAACTATCCATACTTGTCTACATTACCCTTACTTAGAAACACTTTCGTCTACAATCTAACCAATCCTCCTCTAATATCATTGCTATATTTCATTATTAGGCCTAATTTTGTGTTTAACTTCAAATCTTTTTATCTCTGATTAATATTCATTAATTATTATCCATATTCCACTTTTTCATGTACATTACAACATTATAATATGAAAATAATGGAACGGAGAAAATTCTCTCCGGCGCCGGGATTTGAATTTTCTCACGTGCTGATGCTTTTTTACCGGATATAAGACATTTTACTCTTGGGTTCCCCAAGAGGGAACCCAAGAGTTGGAGCAATCTGAGACGATTTTGGGGTTCCAAGTGTTGGAGCTTAATCTGAGACGATTCTAACCGGCGTCGGAGTTGTATCCGGTGTGGCTTAGTGGATAAAGCAACTTGAAAACCCGGGTTTCCCGGCGCCGGAGAGAATTTTTCTCCGTTCCATATCGTATGATCAGAATATTGCATGGAAATATCATTACTTCGGTACATTAAAATAATATATATTATTTGTATTATTTTCCATATTTTTACAGACATTTTACTCTCGCAATCATTTAATGTTCCAATATTCCAATGTTTGTAGTACTTCCTTGCTGTCATATGTTCAATTCACTTACCATTTGGTCTGCCAATAAAGTCTTGCATTGTTTGTCTTGTCGATGTTTTAGACAAACACAGAATGTGTTTATAAATGGCGTTGTAACTTCTTTAGTAATTTGAGAAATGTATACAGTACTTTCAGTTCCTGCCTGTAACACGATATTCTTCCCTTCATATAAGTTTTCTTTCCTTTGTTAACAGTACACAAAATCCCCCCTCGTTCCACATCGAAATCGACCTTTCCATTACTTATTTGAAGACTTTAAGTACTGCAAGTTCACAAGACACAAGAACTGAGTAAACTATCTTACTTTTGAGTTTGTTCTTAACTCCTGTACTCCACTTTTAGATACAACATTATTATTTCACATATGTACTTTTCAAAGTCTCTCGCAGTTTTTGTGTCGAAACTGATTTTGAAGAGAAATTTTAGAGGAAGAGTAAAAAGAAATATTTTTGCTAGTAGAAGTAATAGAAAAGCATGTATTTCTTTCTGGGTTCAAGTCCAAACTCTACTACTGTATCAGGGCAAGTTTAGACCATATGTTATACATTCTTGATTTTACATCTCTACTCGCATACTTTCCAAAATGTCTTTATACTAGTTCAAAAGTTATTTTAACCATTTTTCGTATTAATATATAACAAGGGATATTATACATTTGTTTTGTTGGTAACATCATCTTCATGATGTCATTTCCTTAAAGTTTGTTGATAATGGCGATTGTTGGTTTTGAGTTGTAGGCAATTGTTTATCATAGTGTTTTGCTTGTTCGTCGCATTTTGTAATTATGTCCACAGAGCAAAGTACAAACATCAAGTTCTGTGTTTTTTACACAAAACTCCTGCAGAGATATTAAGATTGTTGGAAGAAGCATATGGCGAAGCAGCAATGAAAAAAACTTGTTGCCTGGCATAAACGCTTTTCTGGTGGCCGCGATACGTACGCAGCGGCCGACCAACAACTGCAACAAATGAAGCAATCGCTCAGCGTGTGTAATGTTGTGAGGACGACCGACGTTTAGCAGCAGAGGTCGGAATATCAGTCGGAGGTGTACACAATGTTCTTCACAAGCATCTCAACATGCATTACGTGTCTCAGAAGTTAGTTCCGAAAATGTTGTCGGCAGAACAGAAAGAAACAAGAATGACTCTTGCTGACATGATCAGTATGGCTGATGAAGATGGTGATTTCTTAAGCAAAATTATTGCTGGTAATGAAACTTTGCCACTTGACGTTTTAAACGACAGTCATCTAAGTGGAAATCGAAAACATCTCCTGAAGCAAAAATTTTCCAAAGGCAAAGTTATGTTGGAAGTTTTCTTCGACTCTCAGGGTCTCATCCACCATGAGTTCATTCCAGGTCGTAACGAAAGAATTGTACGTGAAATCCTCCGTATCCGGGACACAGTGAGAAGGAAACGTCCAGAAAATAGAAAACAACTGATTCCTTATGCATGACAATGCACCTGCTCATATTATTGTAAAGAATTTTCTTGCCAGGCACAACATAACTGCTTTGGATCACCCACCATACTCTCCTGATCTCTCACCCCTGATTACTTTCTGTTTCCCCGTCTGAAAAGTCATCTGAAAGGACGGAATTCAATGCTGAAGAGGTTATCGCAAACGCGACGAGAGCACTAAGACGGGTTTCACAAAATGGCTTCCAGGAACTCTACACGCGTTGGCAAAAGTGTGTTGTTCTAGAAGGCAACTATTTTGAAGGGAATGCTGTAGAATAGTGTTTAAGGTACGTTGTTTCTATGATACTAGCAAATTCCGGGAACTTTTGAACCTAGTATGTATACATCCAATTAACTGTTGTATTTCTGTATATTTTCTTTACGTCAATGCTATATTACTGTAAAGAAAATAGTACTGTCTACGTATTTGAATGTGTTTACTTGATCGATTATCCTATTAATTTTTCTATTTTACATCCTCGTGTTTGTTTACCATCCATAGCGATAGATTTCGTCTTCTTATGTGATGTTTTAAAATTATAATATTGAATTATATTGTTTGGAAGTGTAATATCTTTTGTAAAGAATCGTCTGTTGTTACAGTAAGAATCTGATCATCAGTAAATAGTATAGAATTTATTGTTTTACCACATCACACTTCAATACCACTTGGGTTCTTACTTTTACAATCCTCCAATATCCTAATTAGAATATAGACTAGTTTATAATAATAATAATAATAATAATAATAATAATAATAATAATAATAATAATAATAATAATAATGATTTATTTAACCTGGCAGAGTTAAGGCCATACGGCCTTCTCTAACACTCAACCAGGAGTAAAGACTGCGTTACAAAAACACTACAAATTAACAAATTACACTACAATTTTACACACAAAACTGAATAAGATAATAATAATAATAAAAAATAAACAACAAATAAGAAGAAATCAGACATAATATATAACATACAGAAAGAAAGAAAAAGCATAATAATATGTGAACAGCAGGTCAAAATAAATGAGGCATACAAAAAAAGACAATTATTCATAATAATAATAATAATAAAGAAGAATAGTAATAATGATAATAATAATAATAATAATAATAATAATAATAATAATAATAGTAGTAGTAATAAAATAGTGCAGTACAAAGTATACAGTGAATACAATATTTCTAAGTACACACAATAAGGAAAATTAAGATTATATATAGCTCAACTTATATGACGTCATTTTCGGCCAATGAAATGTAATGAAATTTCGAATTTCAACCAATCACAGTCATACACGCGATAATTTCTGCTGCTCGATTTATCACTATCAATTTTTCGCATGATCGTTTTTTTTAGTCAGTGCCGCCAACTGTTTCCACGAAATCGATGTGCATGAATCCAGTGCGAAATCCTACTTCCACATCTACATCTTCGTTTTCTAATTCCATGTCCATTGTATCTACAGAAAGTGACACTCCTTCATAACAATTGTTTATTTAATTAATGTATTAATCAGGTTATTTGTAATTATACTATGAAATATTTAAATTAAATTATGATTTCAGCAGATAATGAAAACGTATTTCTGTTATAACAAGAGAAAAGCGCAGTACATGTAATTAACACTTTTAAACCTGGAGGCCTATTTCGCTTTTCTCAATTGGCATTACTGAATAACATTCAATTTCTTTATTGTAGTAATCGTTATTCATCTATTTCGACTTCACAATGTCTGAATAGGTTAAGTATTCATAAATATACAATTGGTAACATTTTGTGAGCGAATTTTAGGGATATATTATTTACATTTTTATTTTATTCACGAAATATTCCTAATGAATGTCAATCGAGGTCTGAGATTCCTATAGATAATCCACAACCCTGCCTCAGCCCATGTTCACTTCCATATCTTCAGGTAATGCATTCTGTTAATTATTCCAAATGGCTATTTTTGTATTTTGATAATACATTGGTTTTGTTGCATTTAATAAATTTGTGGTAATCCATATTATTTCAAAATTTTCCAAAACTTTAGGCGTTTTACTGTGTCGTAAGCTTTGTAGTAATAAGTAGGGACCGCATTCTGTCCCAGGCCGTACGGAGATAAGGTTAGCTGTTCAGAGACTACAATATTGACGTGACGTTATGTTTGGCGCGTGGCACACGTACTATCAGGGAACATTAGCATCTTGTTTGCGTTCCAGTTGACATTATATTCATGATTCAAAACTAGACCTCGAAGACTTGAAAATGGATTCTAATGATAAAGATTGATATTACGATTACCTTTCCTACAATTTAAATTATTTATTCATTTATTTTTACTGGTACTGGCAGAGTTAAGGCCATAAGACCTTCTCTTCCTCTCAAGCAATATAAAAATACATAGCAAATATAAATAACATCAATGCAGAAAACAATGGAATAATAATAATATAATAAACAATGATAATAGTAAGACCAAAATATAGATGTGTTTAGTTACATATAATCTAAGAGTTAAACAATTTATTACAATTTAGTGTTAAATAAGACAATTTTGATGGAAGGAATGATTACCACAATGAAGGGAAATTGATATATTAAAAATAAATATCCTACAAAAGTAAATATTTTAAGAAAGATCATATTCTAGAGACGAAAAGCAATCTTTCTGACAATCCGCTTTTGAAAATATTCAATGTCTGACAGCCCTTTATACTATGTGCACTTAAATACGATATTTTCAGTATTTGCATTATCTTAAGAAAGAAGACTTACACTGATCAAACATTATTTACACAATTGTATATAATTTGCAAAATAAGTAGGCTATAGTATTATCAAATATAATACCTTGCATTACAATACACAATACTGTACATAAACTTAATATAAATAGTTTTCTATCAATGTAGGTCTACATTCTTTGCAATAGTGTAAATAGTAAAAATAGCGTAATCTAGTGTATATAGAGTAAATAAATTCAAATGGTAAATATTAGTGTAATTGTTAAAGCAATTCAATTTTTCTTGTGTCCCACTTTACCAAACAAGAGTCACATGAGCAGTCAGTCAAATACTTGGCTTCCTTGATACACGGGCTTCGTCCACTTAAAAACTCCAAGCTTCCTGGGACAAAGTACGGTCCCTAGCAATAAACTCGTTATATAATGTATTTTTATGTGTGCGTTCTTAAGCTCGTATACACAAATTTAAAAGTACTTTTGACGTACATAGTATTTAATAATCAGTAAAGAAAAACTATGAAATTGAAAGTTGCCTCATCCTTAAAATATTCCTAAATGATCCGTTATAACGCTTTAAATTTAAAATAGATTGTGACTACAACTATTTGTGTATCTGAAGTTTAGCAAATTTTAATGATTTTCCATGCGTTCACGTTCAAATCCCCTTAAACGTTTCAATGATGTCATAATCTTCTTATCCATCTCGGTCGGCTGTCCAATGTTTGTAGAAGTAGGCTAAACTGTATTCATCCTCTCATATAACATATTGAATCCAATTCGCTCGCATTTCACGTTTAAATTCTGTTTTATTTACAGTAAAGTTCATGAACTCTACGGCTGTAAAGTAAAGTGTTGGATTCTTTCTACCCAGCTACCCAGAATGACTTCAGTTTTCTACAGTATTTTCTTGCTTGTCGCAAGTCCATGTTGTTCCCTAATGAAACAAAAGTGGTGCAACTGGCATAGCGTGTTGCCTAGCAACCAGGCCCCCCCTATCTTCTTTACCCGCCAGTAGATACATTAGCAAATTCCCGTATTCTTGAGCATATTTTACACGAGACAGTGTTGCCGTGGTAACACGTGCGAGGAGCACTTACAGCATCAATGTATAGGCTATCTAGCGGTGCGCGATAACACTAATCGGTTTGAACAGGAGTAGTGAAAACACTACAGACCTCCCGCCGGAAATAAATCGTTATTTTCATAGATTCTGTTTGCTATTTATTTAATGGCAATTATATCAATTGAATTGAAGTAGAGGAGTGGTTTGGTTTGGTTTGGCTTTCCGAGGGTTGGACTCGAGGCGGTTCTTTGCACTTATGCTTGCTTTGATCCTATATAGGGGGTTGGTTGGGGTAATTTGGGCATAAAAGTCTTTTTAAGTTTATAGACCCATGGCCTGCACGTTGAAGTATATTGGCCTCTTCTTATCATAATGATAACCCTAGGTTTATCTATACTCAATTTACACCATGGATGGGGAAATTGCGGTAGTCTAAAATGTGTATTATTGAAGTAAAACATGCTTTGAAGTCCTTATAAAATCAAATTATCCCAAACATAGTTAGTGCATGTATCCTAGAATAGAATGTAGAGGTTAGGTAGGCATTTCAAAATTTTAATTAGACCTAACAAGATAAAAAAAATTGAGCCAATACATAAGTTCTTGATAAGGCTTATTTTGTAAATTTAAAATATCATCCATTACAATCAGGGACAGAAAACACTTCGGAAATTTATTTGTATTGCACCAATCCATAATAATTTGTTCACGTGGCATGATTTGGAACGAAAACTAAGTTAGTTACCAGTTAATCTATAATTATACCCAAATTATCCCACGTACGTAAATTATAATTTACTAACAAACCATTAATATAATACTAGATTATTAAAAACATGTTGTAAACATGTGTAATGTATACATACATGAATTTGGCTACTGTATCAGAGCTAGTTCCCCAAGAATATTGTTTTGAATGTGATGTATCATTTCATACACTGGTAAATAAAAAAAAACTTGTTTTTTTCTCCAGGCAGTGTGAATCAGTTTCACACCGAAGTATACCTGAAAGCCAGATCTGCAGTCTCAGTATGATGAAAACAAATTTTTAACACTCCATGACAGGCAATTCTGAAATATATAGCCTACTATAGTCGCGTCGCTATTATTTCCGGCGTGACTCCTCCTCTTTACTTACGTCTTAGGAAGTAAAGGATCTATAAAGTCTAGGTAGGCAGTATCGTTCGCCATTTTTGTTCTTTCATTGCCGAGCTACCAGACGAATCTATTTGCCGCACCGTTAAACATTATCATGTCGTAGCTCCTATGATAATAAATCAAACGCACTGTAATTAAGCAAATAACTGAGCGGCAAATAACGTCCTCGTGTGCTTTTCTGCGAACGCCAACGAAAGAACCAAAATGGCAGGCAATTATATGAAGTATTTATCGAGTCTTAGGAAGTGCATAACGTTATCAGCAGCGACTGACAAGACGCACACGTTTAAATGTAGCCGACCTGCAACGTGATTGGCTGCCGGAAAATAATGAATCGGTAATTCAGTGTAGAAAAAACAGATGAGTCATGTTAACAGAATGAATCACTGTAAGTTACTAAAGAAGTATTAAATTACAGAAATGGTGAAGAAGGAAATCTTGAAGGAAAAAAATGTTGAACTGCTCAAACGTTGGCCATGTGACAGACATTTTAGTCAAAGTTTCACATACAAGAAGAAGTAAAATGAGTAAAATAACAAATGAGGTGACAAATAAAAGTGACAGGAGACTAATGAAACCTCTCGCATTACGTGAAACGTCTCTATTTCTTGGTATGTAATTTTAGGTTCGGTAAGTATAAATTTAAGAAATAAATACTACCACCACAGACAAAATGAGTACATGATATGAGTGACGGAAAGGGGGGGGGACGGGAGGAGAAACACTTAACAAGTAATGCAATCGCGCGTTCTTGCAGGGAATTTGGAGCTGTGAGAAAGAGTTTATGTGAGCTCGAAACCTGCTGCCACTTGTCTCACCCCGTTTTTCATCGATACGTAAAAGTGACTTAAGGGAATTTTTCAGAGGTAAACGCTGCAAATGGACGTAACGTGATAGTTGAGGAATGAATCTACCATACCTAGTAATTAGATAATCGAGCCAGATTGTAGATATTAATTATTATGAATACTTGTTTTAGACCTGAACATTGTAACTGGACACAGCCTATGTATGTACACACAAAAAGGGACATAAATAAATAAATAAATAAATAAATTAATTAATTAAAAAATTAAAAGGTAAATAAATAAATAAATAAATAAATAAAAAGTAATAAAAATAATTAAATAAATGAATAAAACGTAAATCAATCAATAAATGAATAAAAATAAATCAATTAGAAAACAAATAAATTAAATAATTAAAAAATAAATAAATAAATGGAGAAAATTACAATAATACAACAAATCAAGAAATACAAAATTATTATGTCCATTGACTACTTGCTTTTGTTTCCGTATGTTGACTGACTTACTCACTGAAGGCAGATCTGAACTGTGTGTGGGGGACTTAATTGCCTCTGATCTATGCTCCATACGCAGCTATGTACACTGTTGTGGGTGCTTGATAACTCTAGGCAGGGCTCTAGTTATCATTGACACCAGGTTTTTGCCCACTTTCAGTGTAGAAAACTACATACATACAGTATTAAAATTTAGTAGAAAATGGAGCGAGACTGACTGCATAGGAAACTCCGATGCACTCTTACACTTCTGTTTCATTGGTACAAAGAATTAAGCCAGGATTTACAGAAAAACCTTTCATGTCGAAACGTTACAATTTTGCGCTCCTTGTAGGTCGAGTATAAGTAAATCGAGTGGTTTATGTATTTTATGGAAATAATTATAAATCGAGTGGCTTATTTATCTCATGGCAATAATTGGATCAATTTACGTATCTCATGGCAATGATTGTAAATTGAGTGGTTTATTTATTTCTTAAAAAATGTAATGTATATAAAAATGACATAAAATAAAATATTACCATCCAGTCTGCTGTCCAAAAATCTGAAAGTTACAATTTATAAAACAGTTATATTACCGGTTCTTCTGTATGGTTGTGAAACTTGGACTCTCACTCTGAGAGAGGAACATAGGTTAAGGGTATTTGAGAATAAGGTGCTTAGGAAAATATTTGGGGCTAAGCGGGATGAAGTTACAGGAGAATGGAGAAAGTTACACAACACAGAACTGCACGCATTGTATTCTTCACCTGACATAATTAGGAACATTAAATCCAGACGTTTGAGATGGGCAGGCCATGTAGCACGTATGGGCGAATCCAGAAATGCATATAGAGTGTTAGTTGGGAGACCGGAGGGAAAAAGACCTTTAGGGAGGCCGAGACGTAGATGGGAGGATAATATTAAGATGGATTTGAGAGAGGTGGGGTATGATGATAGAGACTGGATTAATCTTGCACAGGATAGGGACCGATGGCGGGCTTATGTGAGGGCGGCAATGAACCTTCGGGTTCCTTAAAGGCATTTGTATGTATGTATGTATGTATGTATGTATGTATGTATGTATGTATGTATGTATGTATGTATGTATGTATAAAAAAAAAAGTAAAAGACCTTAGGGGAGGTCGAGGAAAAAAAAGAAAAAAAAAAGGACTATTTGTTTTCACGATGTTGTTATTCATAGAAGACTTTTTCACAAAAAAAAAAAAAAAAAAAAGGCAGGGCTCTAATCATTACCATGCAATTTGCTTCCATCATAAAAATTATGAACTTCCAAGGACTTATGTCATTTTATCCCCTCCATTTTCAGCATATCCGTATAATTCTTCTATTGATCATAGAATATACAATATACTTCCAGATTATATATCTATTCTCTATTGTCTTGTGACGTCACTATTGTATGTGTTGCTGGATTTTGATGGTGAATTCTTCTCTGAAAGTTATTTCGTAGGTTTCCATTCTTCTCCGTCTCAAATAATTCCTTACTTTCTATTTGGTCTCAGAATTTCATTTTAGATGTTCGAATTATTTGAACAAATTATTTCTTTTTTGGTTCAAGTTTCAGATCCACAGCAATAAAAAAAAGTACAGATGTTTCACGTCAACAAACAAGAAATGGTAAGTAAAATATTTATCTTGTAATTTGACGTTACCCAACATTTACAGACACGTGTACTCGGAAGAGATGCACTCTGTACAGTATATCTACGCTTTATTGCGTGCCCAGCGCAAAATGACAGTGCGCCGGGTTTTCTCAACTGAATAGTTGAATACAGCACTTCCTTCGCCCACCAGATGAAAATTGAATGAGACCGGTTTATTCTTGACTTCTCAGAACTGGCAGCTGTGTGCGCTGTATATCACCCTACCTTATCGCACGTCTCGCTGACGAAAAATTATTGCTACATTGTTTACAGCAATGAAGATAACAAATGCACAACATAAATGCACTTTTCATATGCGTTTTATCCCACCAGAATATCTTGCTGCTGTAATCCTGTTCATCTGACATTTCCACGAAAAGAATGTCACGATGAATAGTTGAAGGTTCTGCGAAAAATCGATAGTAGGAGGGTTGTCGACCGATCGCACTCACGCAGCCAAACTATGACGACAGAAAACGCGAGACAAGAAGGGCTAACTTCTGTGCAACGAAATATGGCATTATTTATTTATTTAATGGAGATAGCAATTGTATGCGTCGTCAATAAGTACAAGGATACGAATGAAATATCGAAATAAGATAAGAATTACATATTGAAATAGGCCTATGTTAAATTTAAATAGCTACGAGATACATACACCAACAATGACAAAATAATGACGTAGAAACAATGGAACAAAACAAAATACTGAACATGATATTAAATCACAAGCCTTCAGAGAAAAGGACGCAGAACTGAAAAGTAATTAGAGCAGTTTTAAAATATTATTTTAACTACTTTCAAAGTACAACTAAATTTAGAAATTTTAAAATCAGTTCAATAATTTCAAGGCGTTTTAAGAAAATTTAAAAACAAATAAAAGTTTAGCTCTTAAAGGTTTAAATTAATTTCATGAATGATTTATTTGTATTTCAAAAACAAATATAATTTTAGCTCTTGCAGATCTAAATTAATTTGAATGATGATTCATTCCTATCTTCAAAACATAATTAAGTTCTTACAGATTTAAATTAATCTGATTGCTGATTCATTCATATATAAAAACAAATATAATTTTACTTCTTATAAATTTAAATTAATTTTAATGATGATTCATTCTTATCTTAAAAATGAATATAATTTTAGCACTTAGAGATTTAAATTAATTTGATTGATGATTCATTCATATTTAAAAACCAAATATAATTTTAGTTCTTATAGATTTAAATTAATTTGAATGCTGATTCATTCATATCTTAAAAACAAGTATAATTTTAGCTTTTACAGATTTAAATTAATTTTATTGATTATTCATTCATATTTTAAAAAACAAATATAATTTTAGCTCTTACAGATTTAAATTAATCGGAATTATAATTCATGCATATCTTCAAAACAAATATAATTTAACTTTGAATTAAGTTGATTCATGATGCATTGATATTTCAAAAACAAATTTAATTTTAGCTCGTGCAGATTTAAATTAATTTGAATGATGATTCATTCATATCTTAAAAACAAATATAATTTTAACTCTTACAGATTTACATTAATTTGATTGATGATTTGTTCATATTTTGAACACAAATATAATTTTTAGCTCTTACAGATTTAAATTAATGTAATTGATGATTCGTTCATATTTTTAAAACAAATATAATTTTAGCCCTTACAAGTTTAAATTAATTTGTTTCATGATTCATTCATATCATAAAAACAAATATAATTTTAGCTCGTAAAGGTTTAAATTAATTTGAATGATGATTCATTCATATCCTAAAAACAAATATAATGTTTAACTCTTACAGATTTAAATTAATTATTGATTCGTTCATATTTTTAAAACAAATACAATTTTTCGCTCTTACAGAGTTAAATTAATTTAATTGATGTTTCGTTCATATTTTTAAAACAAATATAATTTTAGCTCTTACAGGTTTATATTAATTTGACTGATTATTCATTCACATTTTAGCTCTTACAGGTTTAAATTAATTTAATTGCTAACTCAGCCACATTTTAAGAACAAAAATAATTTTAGCTCTTAAAGGTTTAAATTAATATGACTGATGATTCATTCATGCAGAAATTAATTTATATATAGTTATTATGTTTTTCTAGTAGAATTAATGCAATGATACAAAACTTTCATAAAAACATTAGTACGGAAAAAATGATACAACATCACACTGCATTTCATGCTTTTTCTTTCATTATAAAAGGCCTATTTCTTTTGGACGGCTAACATTGTATTACAACGATACTGTAAATTTCGCAAATTATTTTCAATGTGTACGTACGTAGTCAAAATATGAGTACAAAATACCGTATACCATGGATAACTGACGATTGTAAATTTGTTCTAATGTAATATAGGCTACTGGAATCATTCTAGATAAGGATTGTCTGAAGACTGTGAGATCATGATGTGATGATAACGAAGCAGTAGTGAGATTATGTTAAGAGAAATCAAAGTAAAATAATAATAATAATAATAATAATAATAATAATAATAATAATAATAATAATAATATATGTTAACAAATCTCACTATATATTTCACACAAAATTCCGTGAATCCAACTAACCAAACATTTCGATGAGAAGTCATCAGTTCAGAGGTGGCTTGATCTAGTACAGGCTAGGAATTACTTGCTATTTTAAAATACTTTATTACTGCTACATGTAGCCCTACGTGTAAAACATATAATCAAACATAATTTAGCTGCTAAAGTATACCAAGAAATTTACAACTTTCCAGACTGATCGAACAGAATTTAAAGTGCCAAAAAGGAAGAATTCGATCCCCGTTGCGTGACAATAGCACCAAGATACTGCATATATATGTAAGTAATCGACAAACGTTCTAGGAATTTTTCCATCGGTTTATCAGTTACTGTGAACTTGACAATGAAAACAAAGGCAACTATAACGTAGATCGTTATTTATCCACGGTAAAAACTCAATGGTAGAGAAAGTTTAAAGTTATTAATATCCACACAGCTTTCATGAATTTCCCTCCATTAACGGTGTTTATCAGAGCCTATTCAAAAGGCAATTCGGGCTCTTCGATAACGTTGTCCCAGGTATAACCGCACTGAATTAAATTGTAGATTTCCTCCAATAAACGATCGCTTTCCATGCAAATGTGTTTAGATTAGAGATATTTTATGCACAAGCTGTTACGAAAACTTCACTTTCAGTGGTGCACTCCAGATAGTCTCTGACGAACTAAGTAGTCTACTACTAGTGTTGCCACGACCTACTCACGAATATCAGGAGAAAATCATCGAAAAAAACAGGAGATTACGGTAGATTAATTAAACATTAATTTTCTCTTCTTATTATAATATTAATTACTAAAGAGTGTATACTGTAAGAATGATGATACTGTTATATTACTATATAGCACATCCCTAATGAAATGGAACAGTTTTGCTAAATATTACTAGTCATCTTTACTCAGCGTATGTAAGTAAGACATGCAATTTTGTTTTTACACACTAATGTCTCGTTGACAATGTTTTCCATTAAAATATATTAATCAGGAGTTTTTTTTTTGTATAAAACGATTTTCGATAGAAGAGATTTATTTTAAAGATGATATTAAAGACAGTACTGCATTAGCTGCGATTATAACAGACGAAAAATTATTCCTTTTCCTGTTTTTGCATAACTACCCTTTAAACTGTTCATAATTTTTCTACTCTGATTAATAATTCTGGAAAGGAGTATTTACTTTTTTCTTTCCTGCTGGGACATTTTCACTCATTTTAAAAGATCACTGTGCACGATATGTAACACAAAAATACCATTACCTGCACTTTCTCTCTCACTGTTTCACGTGTTCTTGTGTCTTTAACAACGAGCTAAATATAAGAATACTTCTAACTCGTTGGTCTTTAAGCATCATTGTGGGGACGCGTTATGAGCAGAGAGACACAACGAGCTAGAAGAATATACTTCTAGCTCGTTGGGGAGACAAATGAAAACATTGTTTGACTTGTATATAAGATGCAAAGGTAAGACATGGTGACATAATATTATATGTAATAAATTGAAAATACGAGTATAGAACTAAGTGAAAGCAGCATACCAAAAACGAAGGAGAAATTCAGACTTTTGACAAAGAAAGAAGTAGAGCAGTAGATTCAATGGAAAAACAGGAAATTTTCTGCTTAACCAGTAGGTATGGCAACATTATCTACTACCACTAGCGGCATCTATGAATCATGCTCGTATGGGGCGAATAACGGCAAGTTACGGACACTGTCACTGCATAAAACAAAGAACATATCACACGTGCTGCTTCTAATTTCTTACATTTGTTGAGACTATTTACTGGGATTATTTATAAGTATTCCATTATTACTTTTCTGTTTTGCGGCATTTATAAGTATCCAGCTTTATTCTTCACAAATCCCATCACTCCTTCTTCCACTGACCAGGCTAAACATATTTTTCTTTTAAGTACTACTCAAAGAAAATTGGTATCTGAGACGCAATGCTGAACGGAAATCGTAAAGTATCTATTCCTTTAAAAAGAAGCCACCCTGTGAAAGAGATGGTCATAAAAAGTTCCTGCTCCTTCACTGTGTAGTGGTTTCAGCAACTATAAACGCAATTTTATTACGCTGAAGTTGAGAGCATCCTTGCGCTCGAGAAAGACAAATGACGGGAGAATGAGAAAATTGAATAACGAGGAGAGCAGTGCGGATTATTTGCAAATTACTGTTGTCATGGTGACTAAAACAAGAGATATACCGGTAGTCGTTTTCTCTTTCCATACTCTGATCGTTATTTCTAGTCAAAGTGTATTTTATAATACATTTAATGTAGGAACATAATATCTTATATAGCAACAAATTATACCAGATTTTATACTAACACAATTTTTATCGGGTCATGGGAAATTTGGGTCTTATCTAGAACGATTTAAATTACATAAGGACAATGGCTATTTATGCATCTGTGAAAAACAGCAAACTGTGGATCACCTTTTGTTTCATTGTCCAGTGTTCGAAAACAAAAGGTTTATTTTGGTCGGACATTTACATTTTTGTAATGTACGAGGGCTATTCATAAAGTAACTTCCGTTTATTTTTTACAAACTTGTGAATGACGTTACAGAATTGGGTTACAACACGTTTGAAAGTTTACACTCTGATTTATTTTTCCACGTAGTTTCCAGTCACATTGGGACACTTGTCGTAGCGTTTGACGAGCTTTGAAATTCCGCAAGCGTAGAATTCGGCCGCCTGCGACAGAAGCCAACCTACGACACTGGTTTTCAACTCTTCGTCATCGTCAAAGCGCAACAAAACATCATTTTTAACGATAGTGGGTCATGAGTTTGTTTATATAAAAAACATTATGAAATGTAAAATGTAAGCAACATGGATCGTATGCGGAGACCAAGAAGGAGTTCTTGGAGAGGAATGCCACAATTAAATGAGCGTTACTGACCAAAATGAAAGGGCCAATCAAAACAAATGTAAATTGGCATGTTGAGCTCTGGGGTGATTTTCCTGCATGACAACGAATGGCCGCATACAGCACGTCGTATTTCGACCAAACTTAGAGTTCAACTACTTTATATTGGATCAATCTACCTATAGCCCAGATTTGGCGCATAGTGATTACCATCTCTTCATGCACATGAAGACGTGGCTTGGCCCGAAGCGCTTTGACGATGACGAAGAGTTGAAAACCAGCGTCGTAGGTTGGCTTCAGTCGCAGGCGGCCGAATTCTACGCTTGCGGAATTTCAAAGCTCGTCAAACGCTACAAGTGTCTCAATGACTGGAAACTATGTGGAAAAATAAACTGCAGAGTGTATACTTTCAAACGCATTGTAACCCAATTCTGTAACGTTATTCACAGGTTTGTAAAAATAAAATCGTTACATGAATAGCCCTCGTAAGAAATATGACAAACCACTATTCAATGTGTTCACAAAAACGTGCTATTATAAAGAGTTTTGTAATTTTATATGTAATATATTTAAGAACTTGTAAATAATTCAAATTATTGTACAGACGTGGACAAATTATTAGCAAAATTGAAGATTTTTATTATATATTTTACAAAATATGATTCTTCAATTTAGTACATGACATTTTTGTCGTATTTCCAAATTATTATGCAAAAGTGAAGATTTGTACTGTATATTTTTAGAAAATTTAACTCTTCAATTTGGACTACATTTGATATTTTTGCATATTTACAAATTATTAGCAAAACTGAAGGTTTTTATTATATATTTTACAAAATTGATTCTTCAATTTGGAATACAGTTGACATTTTGGATATTTTTTCAAAATATTAGCAAAACTGAAGATTTTTATTTTTATAGTTTTACAAAATTTGACTCTTCAATTTAGACTCCAAGTTGACATTTTTACTAATTTACAAATTATTAACAAAATTGAAGATTTTTATTATATTTTTACAAAATTTAACTCTTCAATTTAAAATACAGTTGACATTTTGCATATTTATGTCTACTGCAATGATAGAAATATGCAAAATTGTCAATTGTAGTCTAAATTGAAATTTCAAATTTTGTAAACAGAATTATCATAAAAATCGTCAATTTTGTTAATTTAATTTGTTCACGTCAATGAGTAGATATAAGTGTTAATTTTAAATAGCAAGACTGGGTTACCCAATGTCAAATGAATTCTCATTATAATAATATAAACTCAATAACTAAAACAATGTACAGACGGGTAAAATAGGGTTCAAGAAATTGTATATTCAAATAAACAAATATCTTATATAATAGTTAAAATAAGGTAAACAAATTACAACAAAATAAAGGACTTCATTGTATGAAACTTTGTGAAAAACAATGTCAAAAATGTTCCATTAAAACAGTAGACTAAAACAACCTAAATATAGAAATCAGAAACATGGACAATGGGGGGGGGGGAAGGATGAAAGAATATTACTAAAAGAGTAAATGAAAATTCTAACACTTCTTTCGTGTTCCGGATTCAAGGATTACCCTCTGACAGCTTTAAGGCTACAGAGTGGGATATCACATTTGTAATGACAGTATCTGGGAGCAACTGGGGGTAATTAATGTGGTGAATTAAATTTTAAAACTTCAGATTAGAGAGAATGTCACCCAGCGCTGCATTTCATTACAATTTCCATGAAAAAATAAATGCTGGAAAACTATAAAAATAAGAAGAAAAATATGAGCTAAGTAATTTATTTAATCCGCCCCCCCCCCCGATCTCGGTGGTCCAATGAGTGCAATACTAAATGTTGGTTTTGAGGCTAGCGGGTGTAAACCCAATCAACGTTCGCAGACTTTGAAGGGCGACAAATTCTTTAGCATGGCTTCTTCCGGGATGACGTAAAGTTGTATATCGTACATTTATGTAAGTAGAAGAACCTTTCTGTCGGCTATTTATTATCCATGCTGAATAATGACTGTAGTGAAAGTCGTCAAATAAATTCAGCTTCGATGTTTACTTTTCTACAGAAGAAATAAGAGATTATTTGCTTTTACAAAGGATAGACTACATTATACAGGGTGATCCGTTTGGGTATGGAGAAAATAAAAAAACGTAAAACATTTACTACTGAACTTTATTTGTTAAAACTTTGTGCATACAACACTGAAAGATGGGAGATTCCTCAGAGCTCAAAATGACCCCCATTGCGCACCCTGTACAATTCATAACGGTGATGCAATTCAGCCCATATCCGTTGTAACATAAGAGGGGGGATTTGTTGAAAATCTTGAGTAATTTTTACTCTCAGATCATCAATGTTACTGGGTTTCTATGAATAGACAATGTCTTTAACAAAACCCCACACGAAGAAGTCAGGAGGGGTTAGATCTGGGGAGTTTGGGGGCCAAGCCAAGAGATAGCTGCTTCTCGTACTGGGTTTCGTCTGCGACCTCCTGCATGTTTTTTAACACAGAAGCTATTTCTACAAATTTTCGATATCACAACATTAAGGAATCGTATTAAGGTACATTACGCACACCATACTCACGTCGAAATTCCCTTTCAATTCTTTTAACACTCTCAAATTTAGCATACCAAAGAACACATTGTGCCCGCTGTTGATTTGTAGTAGCCATTTTAATCATCTACGATTTTCATTTGTCCTTTCAGATTATGCATTGTTGATTGTTATATATTTTATGGAAACTCTCATCTTTTACAGTAATCATAATACAACCAGAAAGAAATTTTTCCTACTATCATAATAGCTTTATAATAATAAATTAATATTATCCATACCCAAACGGATCAGACTGTATTTTTAGTATATTTTTCATTGTTGTTCTTCACTTTGGTTTAGTACTAGCACAGTCACGAAGCTCAATACTTAGTAAATATGCATCCATAGATAGTTGCTAACCACTAGGATCGCTAATATCGCCTCATTACAGACAATGCGAAATAGTTCCGGCACAGTCTAGTGTTCCTAGCACCCTCACAACTCAAGCTTCGTGACTGTATATACTAGACTGTGGTACTAGCTTCTATGTGTACATAGAAAACAAATTTATGTTCATTTCTAAGCGAGTGAATTGGAAATGTATTTTCCTATTACAGAGTATCTGTTGATGTCCATAGATATTAATGTTCGTCAACACTGCATTAACTAATTGAGATTATTCTTGGTACGAGGATTGGTTCATTTCCCTCGCCAATAACGTACCGCCATACCTCCATTCATTAATGGAGATTTAATTTCACCCTCTACACGAACTAGATAGGTTTATCTCCCTCGCTACAGTATTTCACCACCATTCCATTAGTGTTTTTCCATTACATTACCTACTCTGAACAGTCTTTTATTTTAAGGTAATCGTTAAATAAGTAAAATGCTTCTAAAAAAAACTACTTCGTGAATTGTAGACCTGCCCGGGAAAACGAGTTATAACACACACTTATTTTAAATGGAGAAAAAAAGAGTTCTGTGAATGAGACTGAAAAAAAATTACAAATAATCTTTATTTATTTTTGTGGGCATTAGGTACAAGCATATAGTATAAATTTACATATCTTATCAAATATTTTAATGCACTTTACAAACGTATATTGTACATTTTTTTTTTTTGCACGATCATATTTTTAAAACTGCAAATACAAATATATATTGCATTGAACATTTAAAGCAATATTATTCCAAAACCTTCGCAGAACTGTACTGTAATGGTAACTAAGTAACAATAAGTGAACTGTAATGGGTCTATTTCAGCATAGTTTTATGTTATGAAGAATGGTTTTATTTATTTTAGTAGGTTATTTTACGACGCTTTATCAACATCTTAGGTTATTTAGCGTCTGAATGAGATGAAGGTGATATTGCCGGTGAAATGAATCCGGGGTCCAATACCGAAAGTTACCCAGCATTTTCTCATGTTGGGTTGAGGAAAAACCCCGGCCGGAAAAAACCTCAACCAGGTAACTTGCCCCGACCGGGAATCGAAACACCTGGTTTCGCGGCTAGACGTTAACCTTTACTCCACAGATGTGGACATGAAGAATGGTTTCCCTAGCAACAACTTTCTGTGTGGAAATTCTGACTTTCAAGGCCTAACAATAATAGCTGTTAAAAAAAACGATCGTGCAAATTACTATATTTTTGCTTCGGTCATTACTTATGACAGAGTCATTTTCTGTTATTTCTTAGTTGTAATAAAACTTAATATTTGTAAACATTCGTATCAAAACTAGACACATTCGGTCTTTTGCATGAAAACTTTATACATGCATATTTCATTTAGTTATTATGTTAAAGCGTATGAGGGAATAATGAACTTCTTTTTCTCATCTTACTCTTATTAACTATTTTTTTTTATTTTAGTGATAAATGATTCAACAATTGCAGTTTGTTTATATATATATATACATACATAATATATATAAAAATGTTTTTTTGCCCCGACAGAATGATGTCGAACTTATACAGGGGCATCATTTTATTTTTACTAACATTTTTAATATTAACCTGGCTATACCTTTAGAGAAACGGAAACACACTGGAGGACATTAGTAGAAGGGGTGGGAGTGAAGTACATTCAAAAACTCAGGTACAATAAAAATTGAAGTAAAAATAAAATGATGTCCCTGTATTTTTAAACTCACCGCCTCAGTTATTTCCCCTCTATTTTATATCGTCATTATAATAATAAAATGATGTTTAGTTTTCTTGTAAGAATGCACAATAATTTAATAACGTGTCGGTATTCCATTATTAAGTCAAGTAATCCGGTAGCTGAGCCCGGACACAGTTGCCATGGAGATGGTAGGCTACCCTGGACGGGTGCAACAGATCTTGTGTTAAGAGTGTTTTGGGAGGGACTGTAGGGGCAGCACTGCGGCAGTCTAGACCGGCATGTATTGATCGAGGCCCTTAAACTGAGAGAACATTAAAGCATAGCGCTATCTGCCGGTCACAGCGATAAATAAAAACAGATGAATTGACAGATTTCCATTAAGAAAAAATTACTACACAAGTAGCAACCCTTCTCTCAAAAGAATAGGCCTATTTGGCTGAACGTGTCAATTACGACATAGCATGGTGTCGATTAAATACACAATATATTGTTATCATAAAGGATTATGTGTATAAAATACATATCATTAGGTAAAATAAGCAATCGGCTTAGTTCAGGCGATGCGGCGTTTGTCGCTGATTCGGAGTTGCGGTCGAACATGAGTTCAATACCTGCTTGGGTTGGTTATCTGGTTAGGTTTTTCCTAGGTTTTCACAAACTCTAACGCAAAAGCTATTCACGTGGCGAATCCTCTGCCTCATCTCGCCAAATATCATCTCACTATCACCAAATCCATCGATGCTAAATAATCTACTAAAAAAATAACAATAATTGTAATTAAAGCTAAAAACAGAATTAAATCTTCAAAACGTAAAGATTCAATTTTTAAAATAATAATAATAATTTATTTAATCTGACAGGATTAAGGCCATAAGCCTTCTCTTCCATCCTACCAGATAGCACATATAAATACAAAAAGAAATACAAACACTGATGAAAATGATACAAATTAAGTTAAAGCCCTAGAGGGTCAACAGAGTCAAAAGTACATTATAGTGCTCTCATCGTGCTAATACAACAAAAAGAAAGAAAACAGAGATAGCAATGATGATATTGATAACTGACAATAATAATAATAATAATAATAATAATAATAATAATAATAATAATAATAATAATAATAATAAATACATTACATATTAATTTTCAATTTTACAACAGCATAGTTACAATATTTACTATATGTCATGGGTTAAGGTGAAGTTGCGCAACCTGACATGTGTTCAACAAACAATTCCACGAACTAGAATGTGATTTTTTAATTTAAATTTGAATTTTGATATTGTCCGACAGTCTCTGACGTGGTCAGGAGAGAATTTCAGAGGCGTGGAATAGATATGCTGAAAGATGATGATAGAAGGATGTTCTGTGCAGAGGAATAGAGAGAAGGTACATGTTCCGGGTTCGAGGTAGTAAAAAGGTAAACAAAACGAGATGCTAGGTAAGAGGGTGTGGAGGTGTGGATGATTTTAAATAGTAATAAAGAGAGTTGAAGAATCTTCTTTCTTTAAGTGGACTCCAAGACAACAATTCTAGTGACGGTGTTACATGATCGAATTTTCTAATGTTACAAACGAAACGAACGCAGATATTGTGAACACGCTGTAGTCTATGGGCAAGATCTTATTTAGATTCGTGAATAAAGAATCGCAATAATCGAAGTGGGGCATCACTAAAGTTTGGATCAGGTTCTTTTTAAGGCTGAGAGGTAAAACATTGGTTAAGTGTTTGAGGGAATGAATAAGGACTGCAAAGAAAATTTTAGAGAAATATAATCGATCATTTAATATTAAAAATGACTTGGAACATTCAACTAGAACAGTGGTTCTCAAACTTATTAGCACTGACCTCTTCAAATGGGTCATGAATGGGATGAGGGGTAGATTAGATTTCGGGGTTAATATTTAGTGAATGTGAGTGTTCTAGTTCAAAGTCCATCTGGAATAGTTCTGAGATATTGAGTCTTAAAGTTCCTGGTTCACGATGAAAGAGTAATGGAACGGAGAAAAATTCTCTCCGGCGCCGGGATTTGAACCCGGGTTTTCAGCTCTACGTGCTGATGCTTTATCCACTAAGCCACACCGGATACAACCCCGACGCCGGTTAGAATCGTCTCAGATTAATCTCCAACTCTTCATTCCCTAGTGGCCGCCCTCTGCACTACGTCATAGATGTCTATGAACGCAGGACCGAAGTCCACACATGTGCTGAGGTGCACTCGATATGAGTGACTAGTTGGCCGGGATCCGACGGAATAAGCGCCGTCTTAAATCACGAAGTGATTTATGCATATCACTGAGACGATTCTAACCGGCGTCTGGGTTGTATCCGGTGTGGCTTAGTGGATAAAGCATCAGCACGTAGAGCTGAAAATGGGTTCAAATCCCGGCGCCGGAGAGAATTTTTCCGTTCCATTACTCTTTCATCGTATGATGACGCAGAATACCTGCATGGAAATATTATATGTACTTCGGTACATTAAAATAATATATTCCTGGCTCACGCTTAGCTACCTTCACCTTCCATAGGAAATGCTGCCCTCTGTGGAGTAACAAATGAGTTATGGCAATGAATAAATCTAAGTTTTCTTCATCCGAGATTGTATTAATCCACAAACTGATCACTGGTGGACTTGGTCCATTCTGGTTGTGAGCCCCTCATATTTCTGTTACTATATTTTCCAAAACTGAATTAGGCCTTAATATTAACATTATAATATCATACTCGAACACAAAAGTCTACTTTCGCATTGATTGAGCCTAAATGACATACAAGTGTAACACTTAAGCATGGTGCTAGTTTCGATCCAAGACTTTATAATAAAATTACAAATCATTTTCCAAATTTGAAATATTTTAAAATTTAATCTTTTAAAAAAGAAATTTATTATTCATGATGTATTATTCATTCAGTGTTCTGCCTAAGGGCAGGTCTTTCACTGCAAACCCAGCTTTCTCCAATCTTTCCTATTTTCTACGTCCCTCTTTGTCTCCTCTTATAAGGTAAAGGTAAAAGATAAAGGTAAAGGTATCCCCATAACATGCCATGAAGGCACTTGGGGGGCATGGAGGTAGAGCCCCATGCTTTCCATGACCTCGGCACTAGAATGAGGTGGTGTGGTCGGCACCACGCTCTGGCCGCCTTTTACCCCCGGAAAGACCCGGTACTCAATTTTATAGTGAACCTCGGGGCCGTTCTGAAAGTTTGGCAACGAGAAAAAATCCTGTCACCACCTGGGATCGAACCCCGGACCTTCCAGTCCGTAGCCAGCTGCTCTACCAACTGAGCTACCCGGCCACCCCTGTCTCCTCTTATAATCCATTATTAATTAATTAATTAATTAATTAATTAATTAATTAATTAATTAATTAATTAATAATAATATGTTATTGCTAGAAGAAAGATATACATTGATTTTTTTATATACAAACACCAGAAAGAGTAAGTTACATACTCCTGCTCAGGGGGCATTCCACATAATGTTACAACATTTTATTGAATAACAAAGTAAAAAATAAAAAAAGAAGAAGAATAAGCACACATATCACAATAATTAAACTTTAAATTTTCTCTGTAAACAGCAATTTTTAATGGATTTTTTAAAATAAGGAGCATTAGCAAATTGTATGTTTGGGCATTTAGTTACTATCATGTTACAAAGCCTTGGGCCGCAGTTGCTACTGCTGGTACATTTAGGTACTATCAAGCATATGCTGTCTGATCTTTTGGTTTTATATTTATGTTAATATAAATTAAATATATTTCAAATATAGTCGAATAGTTTAAATTCTGAATACAGTAGCTCTGAAGGATAATCAAGAGGTTTATTAAGGCATATTTTTATTATTCTTTTCTGTAGCAGAGTTGAACTGTGTGTATTTTTTTACCTTTTTATTTCTGTCAACTATATTCATGTTTTTATGGGATATCTCTGGCTTCTGTCTGATTGTCAATTTATATTAAATGCGTTTTTTCTCTTTTTCTCTCCCTTTTTTCTCTTGTGTGTTAGTTGTTGGTCTTCAGTTAATTAGTGTACTTAGTAAACTGTTCTAGTAAATTTCATGTTATATTATTGGTTAAGACCACACCGTACACGAGCCTGGCTCTTACGGTGCTAGCTAGAAACATTTTTTGCTTGAATTGTACTTACTTTGCTTTTTATCTGAATATAGTTCAAGTAGGCCTATATTCGAATTAAACAAAACGTAAATAATATAAGTAACACTATTTTTTAAAAAGTAGATGGTCTTTATTAATATGTTACAGCAAAGTTGAAATTAAAAAACAGCAAAACAAAACAAGAGTCTATTTTTGAATCGTTCTGAAGATCTCCCTGACTAAAATATTCGCGGATCTTCAGAATGAGCTTCGAAGACCCCCGAGGTCCGCGGACTTCACTTTGAGAACAACTGAACTATATTTTCATGTTGTAATATCGAAATCAACATTTATAGTAATACCATGACATGATAATAAAATCATTACTAATTGTTATACTCTTTCTGGCTTCTTTTCGCTACAGTCCATATAGATCTACCAGAAATTGTCTTGCAAAACCTGTACCCATATATTCTGTTTATTGATAAAATACAGTCACAATCAGTGTGACCTTTTTCCATTGTTACAACTTTTAACAGAGACTTATCTTTTTTTTAATTGGTTTATTTTACGACGCTTTCTTAACTCTCATGGTTATCTAGCATCTGAGTGAAATGAAGGTGATAATGCCAATATAATGAGATCAGGTACCAGCGCCGAAGGTTATCCAGCATTTGGTCTTAATGGGTTGAGGGAAAACCCCGGAAGAAACCTCAACTAGGTAATTTGTCAAATAAATCAATATTTTATTTTTTCAGTCATTCACTTATCATTTATCAATGGCAGAAAAAGATTCTGTTACATCGAAAGTACAATTGTTAAAAATCACGAATATTTTCGACTTGCACAGAAGTCATCTTCAGGTGATATTTTCACAAACAATATTTGAAAACTAGGTGAATATTTAACATACATTTAAAACACTTGTAACTGATCTGACCATGTGTGCTTTACATGAATTGGTGAAGTAACATGCATGGTTTTAACATAACATGCAGAATGGAGAGTCTTCCATTAATCATAAATTGTGATACAATATGTTAAGGCATATGCAGTGTGCTTAGAATATAGAATTAAAATCGTTTAAAAAAGTTCTTAAAATTATTGACTAAAGTTGTTCAGTGTGACGTTGGAAGACCATATGAAGTAAAATATGAAGGATTCTCAGTCTATTCGCCGTGGTGAGAGGCGTTTTGTCAATGATGTACGTCGAGGTAATTTGTTCCAACCAGGATTCGAACCCGGTTCCGCTCGTCTCACGGTCAGAGACGCTAACCGTTACTCCACAGCGGTGGACAACCGAACCTTATCAATATAAATTGTAGGGTACATTCCTTGCAAGTAATTAAATTGTGGCTGGTCTGCAGAAGAAAGAAGCTAGGAAGGCTTAAAAAAGTTGGAAATCATTTCATACAACTTCATTAATTTACTGTACTCTATGATGCACGCTACACACGAAATTTTCAATATTTGTAATTCCCAACGAACGTTGAGTTCTATTGTTTATATTGGATACTTTGGTTCTTAATATACGTGTAACTCATTTTAACATGTGGTAGTAACTTTGCACATGCAAAGAGGTGTGTATGCCATTAAAGCATAAAGGACGAAGGAAGGTAAACTTTAACGTTAATTGAACCACGGTATCAGAAGGCGGTAATATTGCAAACATGCATTAACCTAGATAAAAACCCAGAACGCAGTTTCATAGAAAACTGAGAAGCAAACATTCTGATGGAGGCAGATAAAAAAAGTTATTTTTTTTTCTTCCACCATGTCAATAATGTCAAAAGAAGTGCTTATACAAATTTTGGCCACTCGACCGCAATTACGAGGCCGTCCAGAAAGTGATTTTCGCTTGGGACGTTTACACAAAAAAGCTCAATTGCACGGAAAGATTTATTGAAACAGATACCGAAATTTTTGCGCTATTTGTCAACATATCCCCACTGGAATTGAGACATTTGTCATACCATGGGATCAATTTTTGTTTCCTTGTGTCGTAGAAGTCAGCCGCCTGGGATCTGAACCAGCGTTTGACAGCCGTCTGCACCTCTCTGTTGATATGACAAATGTCTCAATTCCGGTGGAGAATGTGTGAAAAATAGCTCAACAATTGCTGTGTCTGTTCCAATAAATTTTTCCAATGGAATTGTGTTTTTTTCTGTTAACGGCCCTTGGTAAACTTATTTTTTACGGTCCTCGTAATTGCGGTCGAGTGGCCAAAATTTGTATAAGCACTTCTTTTGATATTATTAACATTGTGAAAGAAAAAAAAATAACTTTTTTATCTGCCCCCATTAGAATGTTTGCTTGTGACTGGGAACCATAGCCTTAACAGAAGTTCATAAAAGCGAAAAATTCACCTTAACCCAGGCTTGAACACGAGTTCTTCCAGTCCGTAGACTAATTACCGACAGAGCAAACAATGGAAATACAAATAAAGAGAAGCAACTTAAGCGTTTTAAAACATGGATAAATGTATCTGTTAGATAAAATCAGAAGAGATAATGTTAAGAAAGTGTTACACAAAGAGAGAGTGGTAACAACATATTTTAGAAATATCAGGAACATCTGATCATAAAATTGTCCAATAAAATTATGAGCGATGTGTGGGAGGTCCCAAGATGATGTGCAGAGAACAGTAGAAACAGGATCTGGCAGCTTACAACTGAAAGCAGTACAGTAGCTTAGTTGGGATGTGACGTAACAATGATTGATGTAGCAGACTCATACAGATGGATTTCCATGTCAACAGTTTCTCTTGTGGGTAAGTTCTATTTAAAACCGAGGACATATTTTGCGTATATTCTCTTCTTCCTTTCGTGTACCTGTTATAGTCTCACTTCACCATTTTAACGGACGGCCTAAACATTATTTTCCTCGTAGATGATAACTTAGCATTTGGCAAGATATTCTTTCGCAAATCACTCTAAGGACATGTATAATTGTGAATGGTTTCTAACATTGGATCGAATTTTACTTGTTCCAAAATGTCAGTATTTTTCTTCTTGTCTCAGTTAGTGTATCCTGCAGTTTTTCTAAAAACTCAATTTCACTGACAGTGATTCAGAGTTCATCACGATTACCTATACTCAAAGCTTTGCTACCATACAAAGAAAATTTGCCTCGCCAGTGTTCTGCAGGCTTCAATAATTCTAGTACTTAAATGTTTTTGAACAAGCAAGGGTTTGAAATTTTTATTAGTAGCATACATTGCATAATTAAAACTATTTAATGTTGTTTGTATAAATATCCTTTTCCATTTTATTGCTCAAATGGTAGCCTAGGTATAAGTACAGGGACATCATTTTATTTTTACTAACATTTCTAATATTAACCTGGCTATACCTTTGAATAAACAATTAAGAACCGGAAACACCGTTTGCTACCCCCTTCCACAACTGGAGTTCGATGATACTGGCGTAATATACAAACAAATTACTTTACTAGGTATAGGAGGGAAGAAAAGTACTTCATCCATTTACGTAAACTAGGAAATATCGCGATTTTGAGTTTGATAATTTTCATTAGATTTTGTTTAATCAAAATACAGTACTGTATTAACAATAAGTGTTTTTACTCACGAACTGAGCTTTCCATTCGGACGTATTGATTATGCAGTGTATATTATACTGTCTACAGCACATTAGCGTACACTATAAAGAATGAAGTTAAATTGAAAAATAATCATAATATGGATATTTAAACACTTTTTTGAAAATGGTGGCCGTTCATTTCGATACAGGCTTCACTTCTGATGTGCATATTATCGCACTATAGACTATTGTACGTAATTCCATTTACCAGTTTCGTTCTTCGTACTAGTAACTCATGTTGAAATAATTCTGTACCTACTCTATAAAAAAGACCTTACGTACTGTAAATTCAATCTTTACTTCTGCCCGATCTGAAAAGGTAAAATTACTCACACATACTATCTA
This sequence comes from Periplaneta americana, assembly GCA_025594305.2. Lineage (NCBI taxonomy): Eukaryota > Metazoa > Arthropoda > Insecta > Blattodea > Blattidae > Periplaneta > Periplaneta americana. Next base: position 42,512,152 of record JAJSOF020000029.1, on the reverse strand, counting down.
CTGTCCGTCCAAGTGGTTACGTCGCAGTGTCGTAGAAAGGAAGAAATCACGTGACAGTTAATTACTTAACGAGTCCCTTTTATTTAAGTTATTTTAAACAATTGTATCGGTATAATATTGCGTAGACGTCCAATTCCTAACAGAAATTAATGTTCTCAGAAAAGAGCTAAGACAGCCCAGCCACTAGCATTTACAGAGAGGCGAATAGAAGCAGGTGGGGGAAACCGGGATGCGATGTAGGCAAATGGAAAATTATGCAATATTGAAAGCTCTTTCGTCACTGGAAAACGCGAACATATTTTTGGAACGTACTGTTCACTATGACTATAAGGCTACTATGACTGTATGTGCGGTCTTGGATCTGAGTGGAGGACGGTTGAACTTCATTAGTAGAAGGGGTGGGAGTGAAGTACATTCAAAAACTCAAGTACAATAAAAAATGAAGTAAAAATAAAATGATGTCCCTGTATAATAAAACATTACACTTGTAGAGTTGTCTTGATAATCCATGTTGAATCTTTTGTACACTACTTCTAACACTTGAATCTAAATAATTGATTAAATGGCGATCTTACTCGTGTTAATTATGTAAGCATGTGCGGCTTACAGCTGTTTCGGTTCTACTTGACAACATCCTCAGAGCCTTCTGTGTCTGGGCGTCATCTCAACTTCGCTGCCTGTTGTGTGGGTGCGTTCGTATGATGAAGAATTGTGTCAAATAGTGTATGTGTTCTGAAATTCATCTGTGTGTTGAGTATTTGATTAGGGTGTGTTTTAGTGTGTCTGTATATTTCATATTGTTCTAGTGTGCCAGCCACACATACAATAACATAAATACAGACATGGAAATCCTACACATACATCCCAAAAACCAAAAACTCAACACACTAGAACAATATGAAATATACAGACACACTAAAACACACCCTAATCAAATACTCAACACACAGATCAATTTCAGAACACACACACTATTTGACACAACTCTTCATCACACGAACGCACCCACACAACAGGCAGCGAAGTTGAGATAACGCCGAGACACAGAAGGCTCTGAGGACGGTGTCAAGTACCACCGAAACAGTTGTAAGCCGCACATGCTTGCATAATTAACACGAGTAAGATCGCCATTTAATCAATTATTTATAATAAAACATTACACTTGTTCTAGAGGTTTATTGTAAATGCAAATTTTATTACGAAGATGTTTTCTTTCCTAAAAGACCCATTGTTTAGTCTTATAAGCTGAAATTTCCATCCGATCTCCTCAGAAATAATTTCCAACTGAAAAACTGAACGTTGGAGTCCATCTTCAGAATCCGTCAATATTACGTAATCTGCAATAAACAATAATTTTTCAAATTTAAGTATCACAAGACAGGGGTGACATTTGAAATTTCAAAATGGATGCGGCTGGGGCCGAGAAGGTGAAACCTACTATGCAGTTAAGACTGTTTTTAAACTTCCCTCTCAATATCTAAATTGACATATTCTTTGTTTAAGGGAAGAGGATGGTATTTTTTGGTGAAAAATGAGTAAATTAAAAAAAATCTTTAAAATACTCTGTGATATGTGTGGAATGCATTGCACAACATTTTGTGGGTATTTGTGCCCTTATAGGATGTTGAGTCTCCATTTTTAAACTTCCTGCGTTATGGATTTTTAAATCACTTGCCCACTTTTATTGTTGCTTCCGGTAAATTAAACTTAAAAAAAAATGTTTTTCTTTAAAATTCCCTTTGGATGTGTGGAATGCATTGCATAACATTTTGTGGGTATTTGTGCCCTTATCGGATGTTGAGACGTCATTTTTAAACATCCTGCGCTATGGATTTTTAAATCACACGCCCGCTTTTATCGGTTTCCAGTAACTTCATTTTTTTTATACATTGCCAGACAAAAATGGATATAATTTCTGAATTATTAAAGATACATGCATGAAATTTAGAACACACATTCTTTAGACTATTAGGAAACTTTTCTCTGAAACAGAATTTTGTTAATTGATTTCATTTTAAAAATACGTCCGTTTGTTTGCAAGAAAGGAAATCAGAAAATTGTTATTAAATTTTAATTGTTTATTTTACAAACGTAGGGACTAATATCAAAATTCTGTTACAGATAGTTTGTAGAACATGCTTTTGCAAATACATTGCAAAAAACTGTTTGAATCTATCTTTAAAAACGGTTTAGATATATCGGTTTTAATACAATCCTGCATTGGGTATATTTTTTTTCAAATTTGGGCCCCCAAATAATTTTTTTTTCAAAATATTTTTATTCGGTTGAGTTGCCACAGCTATGAGGTCTTTACATAAAAAATTAATATTTTACACCAAATAGGAAAAGAGCTTTAAAAAATACCATCCTCTTCCCTTAATTAAATTCAATTTAAATTTTATAATTATTAGACTGGAAAGTTTTGAAATGAAAACCTTGTATTCTTCTTTTAAAGTACCGTAGTCTAAATATTTCACGGATTATGCTGGATGTACAGAAAGCATATCAAACTGTAGCTCTGACGCAGTTTAAATGGTATAACACGAGAAAACTAATTTTAAACACCCAACACATTCAGGGCATTTAATGTTAACACGTGGACTGTTAACGTAACTACATCCTGAAAAAAGACAACTACATACTTCGTGAACAACTAATCTGCCGACAGAGAAATGATATGACCACAGTCTAGTATATACAGTCACGGAACTTGAGTTGTGAAGGAACAATAGACTGTGCAGGTACTATTTCACATTGTCTGTAATGAGGCGATATTAGCGATCCTAGTGGTTAGCAACTGTCTATGGATTCATATTTACTAAGTACTGAGCTTCGTGACTGTATATACTAGACTGTGATATGACTCAGACAGTTGAATATAGTTCTGCTATATGTGATTGCAGTGATGTAAAGGAATTATGTAATCGTGCCATTTTTTTACAACGAGAATGAAAAGATCAGTAGTCGTTTAAATTGATGACTGTAGAGGAGCTAAATCCGGTTATTATGAAATATGAACATCGGGAATTAAGGCAATCAATATCACTGCTTCCATCTCTAATTAGACAAGTGAAACTCAAATACTCTCGTCAAGTTAATACATAGAAGTTAATGAAATAATGCAAATAGTTTCTCCATTACTATAACTATAGTTCAGGTGACTAAAAGAGAACTACAGTTATTAGTAACCTAGTTTATTACCAATATTACTGCACACACTATACAGGGTGATTCACAAGGATTTACCGTTCTTTACGGAGCTTATTTCCGAAGACATTCTGAGCAAAAAATATCATATAAACATTTGTCCTAATCGCAATATTTTCAAAGTTACATTAATTTGAATTTGTTTGTAAAATATATTTTTTCTTTAGTTTTACGGGTAAAGGAATTATGTAATCGTGTCATTTTTTTACAACGAGAATGAAAAGATCAGTAGTCGTTTAAATTGATGACTGTAGAGGAGCTAAATCCGGTTATTATGAAATATGAACATCGGGAATTAAGGCAATCAATATCACTGCTTCCATCTCTAATTAGACAAGTGAAACTCAAATACTCTCGTCAAGTTAATACACAGAAGTTAATGAAATAATGCAAATGGATTCCCCATGACTATAACTATAGTTCAGGTGACTAAAAGAATACTACAGTTAAAGAATTAGTAACCTAGTTTATTACCACTATTACTGCACACACTATACAGGGTGATTCACAAGAATTTTCCGTCCCTTACGGAGCTTATTTTCGAAGACATTCTGAGCAAAAAATGTCATATAAACATTTTTCCTAATCGCAATATTTTCAAAGTTACATTAATTTGAAGTTGTCAGTAAAATATCTTTTTTCTTTAGTTTTACGGGTAAAAAAATATTACAAATAGAGGATGAACTATTCAGAAGTATCATTTCTTTAAATGGATAGTGTTCTGAAGTTAAAAATGTGTTGTTAATTGATTTGTACAGATTTTATTTTTCAACTTTTAACTAAAAATGACATCATTCTTACGCACTTATCACAAAAATTGTTACAAATCATACGACTTTAGGAACTTGATTCTTTACAGTTTTATTATGCATCCTAATGTACAGTCTTGAAGAATGTACAAGAGTGGCGTGATTTGTAACAATTGTGGTAAGTGCGCAAGAAAATGTAATTTTGTAGTTAAAAATCGAAGAAAAATTCTGTACGAAGCAACTATGAAATTCACAACACATATTTAGCTTCAGAATACTAGCTAATTAAAGAAATTATACTCCTGAATAGTTCATTCTTTATCTGTAATATTCTTTTACCCTTAAAACTGAAGAATAATGGTATTTTACAAACAACTTTAAATTAGTGTAATTCTGAAAATATTGAGATTAGACAAATGTTTATAGGACATTTTCTGCTCAGAATGTCTTCGGAAATAAGCTCCGTAAAGGACGGTAAATCCTCGTGAATCACCCTGTATATTTCATAAAAATCAGTATGTTTGTTAAATGTGCATGCATTTGAAAGCTTTCAAAGCAAAATATTAAGTTAACGCACAATACTGCAAATAAAGCCTCTAAAATGCATTTCGTAAATGTATGTTCTCAAAAGGATTGGAGCCACCGCTTAGCTCAGGTGGTGAGTGCGTTTGCCTGTTGATCCGGAGCTGCGCAAGAGCGTGTAGGTTCGATACCCTCTTGGGCTGATTACGTGTTGAGTGTTTTCTGAGGTTTTCTCCAACCGTAATACAGTTCATCTCGCCAAATACCATCTCGATATCACCGATTCCATCGACTTTATGTAGCCTAACCTAGATGATACAGCGTCGTTAAATAACCAATTAATAGTACTACATTTTAAAATAACAGTCTCATTAATAGAAATATCCCAATTCATCATCATTAACCTTCACGAACTAGACCTAAATAGAGCTGCGTTAGCCTCATCTACAATAGTAGTCTCTACCTTGGCCTTCCGGAACGTCTCCTATCATTAGAATGATATTATAATTTATCATTTGTGGAGTGATTCTTTTATTGTTCGTTAGATAAACATATTGCAAACAACAAATATCTTCATTTTTCTTATGATCAAAAAAGTGCAGAAACGTGCTGGTTTTTTTTTTTTTTTTAATTTCACCTCGGCCGCATACAATTACTCTCTCGCGCTCTCTCTTTTTCTCTTACCTTTTTGCTTTAATATCCAGATTCCACTACCATAAAATATAATAGATTTGATTGGGTTGAAGCTTTTTTTTCTTTTGTTCTTAATCTTGAAGTTTCTGTACGGCTGGTTTTTAATACGTTGTTCAGAATTCCTAAAATGTGTATATATTTTTAGAGTTTTTGGTTTATATCTACCTTCATTATTGTAAAATAATTCTCAATCCTGATATTAAAAACGTTGTATTTGTAATAAACAGTTATCATGTATTAATATTCTGTTTCTTACTAGATTTTGTCAACGTATGCCATTACTTTTGGTTTTGTATTGTCGAAATTTCACTCTGAAGTCTGTTTCTATGTATTGTGAGGTTAATATCGCTCTCTGTAAATTGTCTTCAGAATTTGCAATAACTAATACATTTGGTCATCCCAAAATAAGAATGGATTTAATATTTACTATTGTGCTGTGTCCAACTTTGTCTCATTTCTTATAAACTTACGTTGTATTTTTTAAATAATTTCATTTATGTATCTAATATTGACTACAGTGAAAGAGAGTAGGCATGTCTGTTGGATTCTTCTGTTGATAATATTTGTATGAGATAGTTCAGTTTTTATTTTGTTTGAAGTATTATTTTCGCTGTATATCCGAATTACATTTTGCAATATTTTGTTTGGAATATTTTTTCTCTAAATATACTGTATTAAACAAAACACTTCTCTTAATTTCATCAAATGTTTCGATATAATAAAACATGTGAGTCTCTAAATTAAATTTTCTCCTGTTTTATATTAATAATTTCATACTAATACTGAACCAATGCAGGATCTTCCTTTTCGAAAACAGTTTTGATATTCTAATTATTTCCTCTTGTAAGCTTTCAATTTCTCATTTGATATTTTGCTATATATATTGCAGCAAGAATTAAGTACATTCACTCCTCTAATTTTCTATTTAGTGTAGTATACTAATTCAATTATCTTAAATATTCTTATACTATTTTCTTGAATCCACCATGGGAACTGTGAGACACATGTCTGAACTGACTTCGCATCCTGAATTCTAGTTTAATTATTATTTATGTGTATGGATATACCGATAGAGACAAAAACGAATATTAAAAATTAAGCGGATACCGAAGATTATGAGACAACACGGGGCAATGTTTGAATGGCAGACAACGGAAGAAACATTAATACAATTTCATTCGGCTTTTTCTGCACTAACAATGGAGAGAATTCCGCGTCATTACACAGAGAAATTTAAATCCGATGAATTAAAATGCTGAAACCGTAAATATTTCGTAAAATAAGCTACAAAAATAAATATTGCAAGGTAACTTATAAACTAAAAAAATTTACACGAAAATGAACAGAACATTGTAATAGAATGCCAGAAAATCTAATTCCAAAAGAAACACTAGAATATTAATTTATGAATCAATTAGTTCTAAAAGCTTCTCTTTCGTCTGTTATTCTTTTTCTTCATAGTTGTTGCACTTCATTATATTAAGCATGTATTTGACGCATTTTCTTCTAGGTCTCCTTCGTTTCTTGCAACATATTTTCCGCTCCAAAGTATTAAGTAGAAATGTGTTATGCCTGATTGTATGATCAATGAATTTTACTTTCCGTTCAACTAATTTTTTTCGATAGTATTCCATTTTCATTTTCTCTCTTCAAAACTTCATTATATTAACTAAAAATATATTATGCCTGATTGTATGACGAATTTTAGTTTCCTTTTAACTAACTTCTTCAATAATGTTCCATTTTTATTTTCTCTCTTCAAAACTTCAATATATTAACTAAAAATGTGTTATGCCTGATTGTATGATCAATGAATTTTAGTTTCCGCTTAAATAATTTCTTCAATAATGTTCCATTTTCATTTTCTCTCTTCAAAACTTCAATATATTAACTAAAAATGTGTTATGCCTGATTGTATGATCAATGAATTTTAGTTTCCGCTTAAATAATTTCTTCAATAATGTTCCATTTTCATTTTCTCTCTTCAAAACTTCAATATATTAACTAAAAATGTGTTATGCCTGATTGTATGATCAATGAATTTTAGTTTCCGCTTAAATAATTTCTTCAATAATGTTCCATTTTCATTTTCTCTCTTCAAAACTTCAATATATTAACTAAAAATGTGTTATGCCTGATTGTATGATCAATGAATTTTAGTTTCCGCTTAAATAATTTCTTCAATAATGTTCCATTTTCATTTTCTCTCTTCAAAACTTCAATATATTAACTAAAAATGTGTTATGCCTGATTGTATGATCAATGAATTTTAGTTTCCGCTTAAATAATTTCTTCAATAATGTTCCATTTTCATTTTCTCTCTTCAAAACTTCATTATATTAACTAAAAATGTGTTATGCCTGATTGTATGATCAATGAATTTTAGTTTCCGCTTAAATAATTTCTTCAATAATGTTCCATTTTCATTTTCTCTCTTCAAAACTTCATTATATTAACTAAAAATGTGTTATGCCTGATTGTATGATCAATGAATTTTAGTTTCCGCTTAAATAATTTCTTCAATAATTTTCCATTTTCATTTTCTCTCTTCAAAACTCCAGTATTTGACACTTTACCTCTCCAGCTGGTCCTTTTATATTCTGCGTCAGATGCACAATTATAGGGCCTCTAAACGATTCTTTTTTGCTTTCCAATTTGCCAGTTTTCGTTCCCATATAACAATACACTCCAGATAAATGTTTTCATAATGTTATCCTTATTTGAACGTTTATGAGGCGGCAGATCAGCAAATCTTTTTACTAAAGAAGGCTTTTCAGCTAAAATAATTCTTCTTTTAATTTCGAATGTACTTTTATCATTTGTTGTTATTATTAGTACGTATTATTATTACTATTGTTATTATTATTACGAATTGTAATTATTGTGTGTTATTAGTAATCACTGCCACAGAATGTTTACCCACTAGCAGTGTGAATAAATTACATACATTTATAATTAAAATATTAACATTGAAAATTTAAAATAAAGGGCGTTAATAGTAACATAACGAAAGAATAGAACAAGGTGAACCAAGAAGTTATTAAGAGTGAAACCGGTAAAACTTCAAACACTAAACTACAACATAATAGTACATTGTGCAACGAGCCTATAATGGTAGTAATTAAGACGCGGGTATGTTTATGAAACGAGCACAAGCGAGTTTCATAATTTTCATACGAGCGTCTTAATTACCATTATAGAGAAGTGTCATACGACTTTTTATGCTCGACCATATTTCTAACTTGAAATTATTCATAAGTATTCATGTTATTCTTATCTGACTGAGGAGCGGAACTGACCTTGTGCAATATCTCGTAAATTGTGACACGTGCGCAGACGCGAAAGTATTGATTTTTCCCGAAAAACAAATGTCGACATTGACCTTGACATTGAAAAACGAGATGACAAATTTAATTTATTTGAATATTATTTACAATTAGCGCTAATTATAGTAACAGAACTGACTTTATTTGAAATATAGGTGATTTATTGATTTAGTGTTGTCTTTCGATTACATATCCGAGAATAATCGATACTTGCGCTTTCATATTGCTACAATGGTATTTTCTCATTGGTGGAACACCTGAACTTTAATGAATAGGTTTACTTTAATGAGGTCCATTAAAGGGCTGCTACCAGATGTATAATTACTACATTTCGGCATGGTCGAGCATAAAGAAAAATAATAACAATGAATTGGAAATTTGAAATTACACGCGCTGAAGAATTTTATAATAATATTTTCGACGTTATGTTACGTATATACGGGCTAGAGTCATAGAAACAATTTTCTGTTACGTGGATTCAGAACTGGATTCCCTCGGAGCCGTTGGGACGTGTGAAATACACAGAAAACGTCTTCATCTTAATAACCAAGTTGAGTTGTCTGTCTCGCTTTTATTCTCATTTCTAGCCAGAAACTTTCTGCAGTGTGGGAAACGTTACAGTAGGCGAGGCTGCAGTATTGCTACGGCTAGAAGGTGAGCAATCATGCAATTTTTAAAAGCTGCAAGACAAGGAAGGAAGTGTTGCATTATAATAGAAGTGCCCTAAATTCGGTGTACATTCAATAAAAAAAAAAAAATAGAAACGTTTCGTAGTCGGCGACGAAAAGAAAAGAATCAAGAAGAGTAGTTTTCATGTTTATTGCATTTTATACAACTGCAACAAAATTTATGTACAGCCTACCCTTAAATTTCTTTTTCTACGAAACTTCTTAATACTTTATCTTACATCACGGACCTAATACTAATATATAGGGTATTTCAAAAGTCAGTTCAAACATTAAACCGCTATAAATGTTATACTATTTGAGAAAGGAAAAAAACAAAAAAAACATCACAATGTTGGGCAAACAACGGGGTTTACAAAACATTGGAAGATGTCCGCCGTTCTATTATTCAACGTAGAGCATTCTGTCTGCGACACCATGCACAGCATTTTGCAGATAATATCTTGGAATATTGGCAATTTCTTGCGAGATGCCATCTTTCAGTTACAGTAGGGTTGTTGGATGTGTCAGGAAAACTCATTCTTTAAGGTAACCCCATAACCAAAAGTCGTCCGGATTGAAATCTGGAGATCGCGGAGACCACATTGTTGGAAAGTGCCTGCTGATGACACGATCGTCAAACATCTGCGTAGTTACTTGTTTTGTAGGGATGAAGATGTGGGGCAAAGCGCCATCTTGCATGAAGATTATGTTTTCCATATCGTGATTCCTCAGTCTAGGGATGACGAAGTTCTGTAACATACTGTAGTAGCTTTCCTCGTTTACTGCAACCATCTGTCTTATTCTATTATTGTCCACACCTGTGGAGTAACAGTTAACGCATCTGGCCGGGAAACCAGGTGGCCCGGGTTCGATTCCCGGTCGGGACAAGTTACCTGGTTGAGGTTTTTTCCTGGGTTTTCCCTCAACCAAACATGAGCAAGTGCTGGGTAACTTTCGGTGCTGGACCACGGACTCATTTCACTGACATTATCACCTTCATCTCATTCAGACGCTAAATAACCTAAGATGTTGATAAAGCGTCGTAAAATAAAAATTAATTGTGGAGTTAACTCGTAAGTGAGGTTCGTTTTCCGACCAAAGTCATCAGTAGGCACTTTTCAACAATGTGGCCTACGCGATCTCCAGATTTCAATCCGGCCGATTTTTGGTTGTGGGGTTACCTTAAAGAACAAGTTTTCCTGACACATCCAACAACTGAAAGATGGCATCTCGCAAGAAATTGCCAATATTCCAAGACATTATCTGCAAAATGCTGTCCATGGTGTCGCAGACAGAATGCTCTACGTTGTACAAGAGAACGGCGGACATCTTTCCAATGTTTTGTAAACCCCGTTGTTTGCCCAACACTGTGATGTTTTTGTTTTTTCTTTATCTCAAACATAATATTTATAGCGGTTTAATGTTTGAACTGACTTTTAAAATACCCTTTAGCTAGTAGAAAAACGGAATTCTTTGTAAACACCGATAAACACATTGATGTATTGCACATTAAAAATGTAGGGAACGAAAGAAAATCTCTAGATCAGATTTTATACTCACGCTTCCTAAAGCATAGTCTCATAAATTTAGAATATGATAATACAAACGACATGTCAAAGATCACTTTATCGTTAACGGGATGCTATGACATAAAATCCTGTATAAATTTAGAAATCGATGTCTCTTCATCATTACAGGCCTATTGTACTTCGTTCCATCACAGGAAAGTCTTTATTTATTGTAAACGTCTCCTTTCTATCGGATGTTTTATAATCACTTCTCTTATCGCTTACAGTAATAAATTTCAGTGCAGCGTCTCGGATAACGCATTCAAGCAATCTTTACGTCTGTTATTAAAGAACCTATGTTGTCACTTCTGTATACCAATCTAGAAAATAATTTTTTTTATTTTATTTTAGTAGGTCATTTTACGACGCTGTATCAACATCTAGGCTATTTAGCGTCTGAATGAGATGAACGTGATAATGCCGGTGAAATGAGTCCGGGGTCCAACACCGAAAGTTACCCAGCATTTGCTCATATTGGGTTGAGGAAAACCCGGAAAAAACCTCAGCCAGGTGACTTGCCCCGACCGGGAATCGAACCCGGGCCACCTGGTTTCGCGGCCAGACGTGCTAACCGTCTAGAAAATAATGCGTATGCGATAAGTACACCTCGGATTTTTAGTCTCGTTTAGCGTAGGCTGAAGCATACGTACTTTAATACACCTAGTTTTATGCAATATCATCGCTCGAGAGCTTCTAGTGTTGCATACATTTAAGGATTTTTATATAAAATTGTTGCAATCTATCCTATTCGAGCCTAAAAATCCGAGGTCTAGTCATAAGTGTGTTCGTCTACATTGCAGCGATATAGGAATGTTTAATCTCATTCCATTTTAAATTGTTTCAGCCTAAATTTATTCGGCCTCATATAGGGTAAAGTTGCCTAATTCCGTGATACCCATAATACCGTGATAAAAATTTCAATTGACTGCCATGGAGTTGTGGTCTCTGACTTTTAAGTTTTTAAATACCTAACAGATGCCAGGAGATGCCTTCTTTTCAATTCTATTGACTACCCGCCTTTTGAATAGAAGCAGTCGACTGCAGAAGCTTTTGTTCAGTGAAAGGTGGTTGACCAGTAAGTTTTTCTTTCTCTTGTGACCGCTCCTGAAGAAACATTTTATATTTGAGGTAAGAATTAATATAGCATTATAAAAATAATATATTACTGTAGATTACAGTCAGTTGAATCAATGGGTAGGATTATTTAAACATTATGAGACAATAACAATGCTACAGAAGCTTTCCCATTTCCGGATTTATTTTCATATTTCTCCTTCCTGGCTCACTCGACCAGTGATACCAACGCTAAATTGTGAAAATTAATGTCTATGAAAGAAAATAGTTCGTGGAAATAATGATAGAAATAAGTTATAGAAAACATGAATAATTATAATTATAATAAAATAATAGGGCATATATTTAACTTAATTACTGCTCTTTTTAGGAATATAAATAATGAGAAATAATTGTATTATAATTCAATTTATTCAAATTTAATTTTGTATTGAATTTAACTTTCAGTTTATTTTGTTTATAATATATTAATATGTAATATGTATTCCTGTAGTTACACAAGTATTTTCTATTAAATTTGTCACTTAGGCCCTTCTTCTATGTTGTAATTTCTTGCTTAATCCATATTAAAACAATACAGCCTGACTTTAATGTGTTTTTCGAAATATACGTTTGTTTTCTGAGCAGTTAATGAGGATTATTTTAGTATCACGGAAGTACAGTAGATATCACTCAAGGAATTAGGAAACCACTATCACGGAATTTGGATCCCTGTCACGGATTTAGGAGCCACTGTATAACAATGAAGAATCATATATTATATACCAAACTTGTGAAACTGTTGACACTGAATGTTATAAAAATGTAGCTAAAGGTCCAAATAACGTCATTTAGGTGTTATTTGAAAATTTTTATTACAATTTTGGCATAAATATAGACTTTATTAAATATGTCACGGAATTAGGCAACCTTACCTTACGACACTGAAGCATAAAATGAAAACATGGCAACATTGGTTGTTAATGTGTCAAGGGAACGTGGCAATTGTAATGCAAAAGGAAAAGTAAAAGGTTATCATTATGTCAATAGATGTTGAGATTAAGCTAGAGTTATGGACAACAAGCTAAGGCTTTCATATCATGAAACGAACTCTACTATACAGTAAGTTAGGTATTTATACTCCGTATAAAGTTAAAGGAGTATTTCCAAAGGACGTGATACTATGTCCTCCGAAGGAATTTCGACAATGACGTTAATTTCTTCTGCGTTACTGAAATAATGAAAATGAAAACTGAAATAAGAAAAACACGTGCGTGATTTGGATTCTTCTTTCTTCCACAAGATGTCTCTGTGGTATGTGAGATTAAGCCATGAGTTGCGAACTCCGCCTGACACGTCTATCGATTGTGTTTTGTTGGAGACGCCCTTCGTATTATAAATCTGTCCGGAAGGGGCTCTTGCCTCTCACTGGAATTCCATCCAATCGATGCCACGGCGATGGAGCGCGTTTCCTTCTAGGTCCGAACCCACTTCATCACAATAGTTTGTCTCCATTTCCTCCGAGTTTTATAGGCTCAGGTCTACTTCTCTGTCACTACTAAACGTCTCTTCCTCTTCACAAGACTAATATATATTTCTAGTGCGATAAAGAGTATGTGAGTGAGACTAATGGCCTACTGCATACGAGCCAGTCAGCTTCATTTACAACAAAAAATACCAACAATCACTTAGCTTCCTTCTCTTTTCTTTCATCCTGGATCCTGTGAAGTTTCCGTATTTATTATAATACGTGTTCAGTACCAGAAATATGAGTACAATTTTCACTATTTCCTTGTTCTCTTTATAAAACTACTGGGGATTTTTTTAACATTACCTATATCGTGTAAATCCGAAATAATAATTTCAGTTGAACGTCACATCTACAAGGCCGGCGTTCGATACGATACGACCTATAGCCAGATTGAAAGATGTCTTGTCTTTGCTTCGGAACAGACTTTATAGCCTAACTTTGCAGCGGAAGAAGAAGAAGAAGATGAGGAAGAAGACGATTTACTTATGTTATTTTATATACATTAGACAATACGTAAATAACTTATTTTATTTATATTACAAAAACGGGGATGTCCGCTAAAAATAATATTTTCTAAACTTCGAACGTTCTACATTAATTTTTTTTATTAGGTTGGTGCATAATTTCGTAGCGATTTTTCATAAGTTTATTAAACACATCAGCTGCACATAAGAGAGAAGTTAATAATCAACAATATATTCTCCTTCACTATTTACAGCAGTCTGCCAATGCTGAAATAGTTTTTCGATTCCACGCCTGTAGAAGTTAAAGAAATCATCAAACCATGTTCGGAGCGCATTTTCATTCGGAAAGGAAGTTCCTTGAAGGTTACTCGATAGAGAGCGGAAAAGGTGAAAATCTGAGGGCGGAAGATTAGGTGAATAAGGTGGGTGCGGAATGACTTCCCAACCCAACTCCTGGATATGTTTTGTGTCAAGTTAGCAGAGTGCGGACGGACGTTATCGTGGAGTAACATCACTTCACGCATTCTTGTTGGTCGTTTTTCTTTGATTGCGTATGCAGGGCGTCTCAGTTGGTGGCAATAAATGTCGCACGATGGTGGAATGGTCACAGTTCATCACATTTTCCAGTTCTCGGATACACTAACGTGGATCATTGTGGGTTAATGTGTTTAAACGGTCTTAGACCCCGAAGGTCTTCCTGAACGTGAAGTGTCACTAATGTCAAAACGACCATCCTTAACACGAGAAAACCATTTCCTTGCCGTGCTTTCTATTCTCCGATAGTATTGTCCTCATACACGGCACAAATGTTTCTGACAGCTTCTGCTGCTTTCGCCCCTTTATTGAACTCAAAAAGAAGAATGTGTCGGAAATGTTCCACTTTCTCCACTTGACACTCCATTTTCCAGCGTCCACGGCTCCACTCACTATCTGCAAAAATGAAAACTTCAATATGTAAATTCAAGCACAACAATTTAACTTAAAATAAAAAATGACAATCGATAAATAAACCCTTAGCAACCGGAGTACCAACACGCGAAACAAAAGCGTTACGAACTTATGCACCAACCCAATAATATAATAATCTCTCTGATGTCCATATTCGGTAAGTGTTGTAACCTCGAAACTCTCATACTTCTGCGAAGTTAGTCCATTTCTACTGCATTGAGTTGCTGCTCTTGTCATGTAGAGGTCTTCATTCTACTCCATATTTTAAAATACTTTCTAAGGATGACTGTCTTTGTTAGCTTGGAAGTATCTCTGCTCCACTGAAAGCTATTCAAGGTTCTCATTGGAACTCTGGTCTTCTTTTAATGTGTGAGATATCAGTATTTCAGTGTCACTGTAGGATCGAAAATATTTCAATTATTTTGCTGATTAAATGCGATTTTGTTTACACTATTTTGTAATCAACTTTCCAGCCTTATCATACTTTTCTACAATTTTTCAACTATTTATAGTGTATCTTCTTCGTCTTGAGATAAAATCACCTGACCATCGCCAAATATTATATGAGGAAATGAATCATGTCGTCTCCAACATTCATATTCATACTTCGGGACGAGTGAATCCAGATATTTCAGTGTCTCAGATGTCGCATTATAAAACTCAAAAAAATTCTGCCTAAAGCATTGTTTTGAAAGACGCTCAGGATGAAAATCCTGTAGATTGCACTGGAGCATAAAAAGTAAATGCAAGTTCATTATGCATGTTATACGCTGCACAGGATTACGAAATGGAGCTGTTCTTTTTTAATTTTCATGACAATTAGTCACCTGGAGCCGACGTGCATGACAAATAGAAGCCACACCCCTTGCACGAGTCATGCTATCACTGCTAATTGCAAGAGTTTCACAGCTTGTTTTGAGGTCCATTTTCCGACTTCCGGTTCATATCACTATTATTAAAATTTCGAAACACACGGGGAAAAAAAAAGAAGAAACAAATTGTTTAACTCAAAGGAATGCAGTAATGAATAGACAGGCAATGCAGATCTTTACAGAACTGGTACAGGCGTTTTAAATCCATTAATTTTGGTGTCGAAGATGCGAAGTTTGGAATTATTCTTGTGATTAAAATTGTTCTGGAATGCATACTCGTATATGTACAGTAGTGGCAAAAAAAACCGGACCGACCCTTGTAGCTGATTTCAGAGTCTTGTTCACGCCAGGGCACGATAGACTAGTAACTAAGACTTTCGTGGTTCGAATCCTGCCTGGGAAGGAATCTTTTTTTTGTTCCTTATTAAAATTTATTCCCAATACTTTTCGAAAAGTTCTCAAAAGTGGTGACGAGCAAAACAAGGGAAAAGGACATCCCAAGATGAATGAAATAAACCCAAGACCACCTCTGCGGAGTACAAGAGACGGCAAAGAGTGCAGGAGAGCAGCTGCTCATAGATGTTGTGTGGATTCTGTGGCTGACTGTTAATCTGTAAGCAAACTCTGTACTCTCTATGCCATTCATTCATTCATTCATTCATTCATACATTCATTCCTTCGTTCTTTCGTTCATTCATTCATTCGTTCCTTCGTTCATTCATTCATTCATTCCTTTGTTCATTCCTTCCTTCATTCATTCATTCCATTTCATTAATTCATTCCTTCGTTCATTCCTTCCTTCCTTCGTTCTTTCGTTCATTCGTTCATTCATTCATTCATGCATTCATTCATTTATTCATTCGTTCCTTCGTTAATTCCTTCGTTCCTTCGTTAATTCCTTCGTTCGTTCATTCATTCCTTCGTTAATTCATTCGTTCGTTCACTCGTTCGTTTATTCATTCGTTAATTAATTCATTCATTCATTCCTTCGGTCATTCATTCCTTCGTTTATTCTTTCATTCGTTCGTTCCTTCGTTCATTCGTTCGTTCGTTCGTTCATTACTTCATTCATTCATTCGTTCATTCATTCCTTCGTTCGTTCATTCATTCCTTCGTTCGTTCATTCATTTGTCCTTCATTCATTCGTTCGTTCATTCATTCCTTCGTTCGTTCATTCATTCCTTCGTTCGTTCATTCATTCCGAATTATTTTTCCTACTCCTTTATTAATTTGTTTACCTTTTTATTTAAAGACTCTGGTATTGTTAGTTAAATTTTTAGGTGGTTGATTTGGATATGAAACTTCCAGGATTACTATTGGCAATAAGTTGTTATCTATTAAGTTTTATTTATGTTCAAGATTTATAGGTTCAATATGGTTTATACCTTCCTTCGTTCCTTCGTTCCTTCGTTCATTCATTCGTTCGTTCATTCATTCATCCATTTGTTCATTCGTTCATTCGTTTGTTCGTTCATTCATTCATAAACGAAACAAATTCAAAACATCTCTTTCGCCAGTTTCTCCCAAAACCACCGTCGCTGATATGTCGTATGTCCAAAATGTTTCCGGCTCACTTCACCGGTAAGCCACTCCTCTTTTTTTCACTACCAAGTTTCGTCTAAAAATTGATAACAAGAAGTGACTCAAAGGCACGACGTTTTTATTGCGCTTCTAGAAAATTGCCAAATGTAATTGAAGTTCTCTGATAAACAAGGGAAGCATTACTAATAACAGCTTTGCAACATTCCGGTACTCCCACACGAACATCTTCGAAATATGAGTCTGTTTTCTCGGTTTATGAAGGAGAAATAGCTCCAAGGCGCAATATAATACAAGCGAACTGAGCTCCACGAGACGGACGACTGTCTTATTTCATTTACGACGTTATGCGCAGTTATGATGGTCGAAATGTTTCACATTACTGAGCTTTGAAACATTTGCAAAGCCATCATTTTACATGTTAACAGTCGCAACTGAAACCAGGTCCCGACATTCAATTGTCTTGTTTGTCAGTTGTTCATAATTGTTGAATAGTGCGTCATCAAAAATTAACGAATTTGATGTTTCAGCGCCATTCAGCGAGTGATTGTGGAACTGAATTATCCACTCGTTCATATGCACAACGGAAAATTAATTTTAACTGATGAGATAATGACACTTTAATTACAGTATGTGGCCGAGTGATGGCGAACGGCTGAAGCTTTGGTTTCCACACTGGAGACTCGAGTTCAAATGCCGATTACCGAGATGAAAAATGAAACTACTGCATCATGTTTTCCAGAGATGTTCCTATTTCCTTTGTTCTCGCACCGACATGTCTTCATAAGTCACACTTATCCATTTAGAAAGCTACAGGAAAATGTCACGATCTTATAAAATTCAATTACTGAATCTGGTCATTCATTCATATTGTTCTGCATAAGGACAGGTCTTTCACCCGACGTTCTCCAATATTTTCTATTTTCTGCATTCCTCTTAGTCTCCGCATATGATCCATACATCTTAATGTAGTTTATCATCTGATATCTTCTTCTGCCCCGAACTTTTCTCCCATTCACCATTCCTTTCAGTGCATCCTTTAGTAGGCAGTTTCTTCTCAGCCAGTGACCGAACGAATTCCTTTTCCTCTTCCTGATCTGTTTCAGTATCATTCTTTCTTCACCCACTCTTTCCAACACAACTTCATTAATTATTCTATCTGTTCACTTCACACCCTCCATTCTTCCCCATATCCACATTTCAAATGCTTCTAATCGCTTCTCCCCACTTCGTCGTAATGTCCATGTTTCTGCCCCATTACTTCACTAATCTCTGCCTTAGTTCTTTTTCCAGATGTCCCAGAAGATGCTCCTTTTTCTATTAAAACCCTCCTTGGCCATTGCTGTTCTCCTTTTGACTTCCTGGCAGCAGCTCATGTTACTGCTCATAGTACACCCCCAAATATTTGAAGGTGTCCACTTGCTCTACTGCCTCATTTAGAATTCGCAAGTTTATCTGCTTTATTTTTCTTTCTATGACCATGATCTCGTCTTATTTCCATTTATACTCATCCCATACTGCTCACAGCTGTCATTTAGTTCCACTAGTATATCCCTTATTATCATCTCCTCTTCTGCTAAATGTATTATTATTCGAAGTCAGTCTTAAAGTTTCAGTTATAAAGTTGGATCTATTTATTTTGCCATTTAGTGTATCTATTTATCTACGTATGAAATTCTGCAGTCAAGAAAGTAAAAATTTGATATTTGTTCCAGTATTCTATATTCTAAAGTAATTTTTGAACGGACTGGGTATGTATTTTTAAAAGCTATTACTTTCGATTTTTCTGTCAACATTTTAATATTGATTTCTTTTGCCATTATATTCAGAGAATGTAGCATTCTCTGTGATTCATTTTCAGTTTTCGCCTGCAGGATTTGATTGTCTGAAAATGCCATTGTGTTTACTATTTACCATTCTGTAACTTCCTTTATCAATGAGACAGAAACATCTATTTTTTTTCTTAATGGCGGGTGGGCCCTACTTTATTCTTGATAATTTGCGTCGAATATGTAGATCGCTTTATCATATTCGATGTTGCCCGTTGTATAGTAAGGTCCGAAAGTCTTGTCCCCCCATTACTTGTATGTTGATTTTTTTTTATTTTAGTTGGTTATTTAACGACGTTGTATCAACTACTAGGTTATTTAGCGTCGATGAGATTTGTGATGGCGAGATGATATTTGGCGAGATGAGGCCGAGGATTCGCCATAGATTACCTTGCATTCACATTACGGTTGGGGAAAACCTCGGAAAAACCCAACCAGGTAATCAGCCTAAGCGAGGATCGAACCCGCGCCCGAACGCAACTTCAGACCGGCAGGCAAGCGCCTTAACCGACTGAGCCACGCCGGTGGCTTTGTATGTTGATGTGCATCCATTTTGAACATGTCATAGCAAATATGTGACAATGGTTGATACTTTACGTTCCAGCTTGTTTAGTGATCCAGAACATCAGTATGGGACCATCATTGTCGCGGCATAAAATGATGCAGCGCTATGTCCTGTGTGAAATTTTCCGCAGCAAAGGAGGTGTGATTTCCCTGAATGCCTCCCTAACAGCTTGCTTCAAATCTTCAATTGTCTGGCATCGATGTTTCGAGACATGCTGCTTAATTATTCCCCAGAGGGAAATCACACCGCCTTTGCTGCGGAAAATTTGACACAGGACATGGCGCCGCATCATTTTGTGCCGCTGGAACGTAAAGTATCAACCATTGTCACACATCTGCTATGACATGTTCAAAATGGATGCACATCAACATACAAACAAGGGGAGGGGGGTGAAAAGACTTTCGGACTTTACTGTATAGTACATAGCAGAAACTTATCGAGAAAATGATAGAATTTTGTCACAAAAATGGAGAGAAGCTCGTGGCAAACCTGCTCACTAATAGGGCCTACATTCGTTATTTATAATCAATTCCATTCAGACTTTCCAAGATTTATTTGGATCTCTAGCATGGAATGTAAGATGCTTCTCCAACCTTTCAGATATTAGTGCACTTGTACAGGGACATCATTTTATTTTTAGTAACATTTTTCATATTAACCTGGCTATACCTTTAGAGAACCGGAAACACAATTTGTTATCCTCTTCCACGACTGGAGTTCGATGATACTGACGTAAAACACAAACAAATCACTCTACTAGGTACAGGAGGGAAGAAAAGTAGTTCATCCATTTACGTAAGCTAGGAAATATCGCGATTTTGAGTTCGATGATTTTCATTAGGTTTTTGTTTAAACAAAATACAGTACAGTATTAACAATAAGTGTTTTTACTCACGAACTGAGTTATCCATGCGAACGTATTCATTATGCAGTGTACATTATACTGTCTACAGCACATTAGCGTACAATATAGAGAAAGAAGTTAAATTGAAAAATAATCATAATATGAATATTTTAACACATTTTTTAAAATGGTGGCCGTTCATTTCGATACAGGCTTCAATTCTTTTGTGCATATTATCGCACTATAGACTATTGCATCTAATTCCAATTGCCAGTTTCGTCCTTCGTACTAGTAACTCATGTTGAAAGAATTCTGTACCTACTCTATAAAGGAATACCTTACGTATTGTAAATTCAATCTTTACTTCTGCCCGACCCGCACAGATAAAATTACTCAGACATGCTATCTACTGTCCATCCAAGTGGTTATGCCGCAGGATCGTAGAAAGAGGGGAAATCACGTGACAGTTAATTACTTTACGGGGCCCTTTTATTTAAGTTATTTTAAACAGTTGTATAATATTACGTAAACGTCCAATTCCTAACAGAAATTAATGTTTTCAGAAAAGAGCTAAGACAGCCCAGCTTTTACAGAAGGGTGAGCAGAAGCAGGTGGGGGAAATCGGGATGCGACGTAGGCAAATGGCCGACAGTACCTTTGCGAAAATATGATTCAATATTGAAAGCTTTTTCGTCACTGGAAAACGCGAACATATTTCTGGAACGTACTATACTCACTAACTCAGTGCTGTTTACTACATTCGGCCTTGGTTCTGTGTTGAGGACAGTTGGAACTTCATTAGTAGAAGGGGTGGGAGTGAAGTACATTAAAAAACTCAGGTACAATAAAAATTGAAGTAAAAATAAAATGATGTCCCTGTATAACACTGTCATTTGCTTTATAAATTTCATAATCGCTTATACAGCATTGACTGAAACCGATGATGCATTAATCGCGTATTTACTTTCACTCGTATCATTCGCTGTATCGTGTGAGTAGCAATCCCGAATGTAATCGACTTTCGCCTATGCCTGCCGTTCAAGGTTGTGGTTGCTTCGCCATCACTGCAGGCTCCGTTACACGGGTATTGCAAATCGAGTTGTTCGCTCGATACTGACTGTAAGGGCGATGCGCAGCGCTGTTCCTACAGAAAGTGAACCTTCGTAGCGAGTGACGTGCGTGCGATGCAAGCATCGAGCGGCGCTATAGAATGCAGCCCTGTTATTACCACGCCTGGTGTGGAAATGAAACATTTAAACATACACCAGGAAAGACTCATCATTGTCAAACATCTGACTAACTAGGAAACGATCGCAATTTAACAGCTGCTGGCCTCACGCCCACATGCCGAAGCAGAGATGGAAGATCATCCAACCTGAATGGAGGTATCGTGTGGTTAGCACGATGATCCTCCAGCCGTTATAGTTGGCTTTCGCAACCGGATCTCGCTACCTATCGTAGCTCCCCAAGTGCGTCACGATGCTGGGGAGGCACCGGTCCCATATACTGGCCGAAATTTCATGAGAAAATTTCTTCCCCCATGAGGACTCGAACCAGCGCGCATTCCGTAACGCGTTAGAATATATAAAACAGTTATATTACCGGTTGTTCTATATGGTTGTGAAAATTGGTCTCTCATTTTGCGAGAGGGACAGAGTTTAAGGGTGTTCGAGAATAAGGTGCTTAGGAAAATATTTGGGGTAAGAGGGATGAAGTTACAGGAGAATGGAGAAAGTTACACAACACAAAACTGCACGCATTGTATACTTCACCTGACATAATTAGGAACATTAAATCGAGAAATGCATATAGAGTGTTAGTTCTGAGATCTGAGGGGAAAAGACCTTTGGGGAGACCGAGACGTAGATGGGAGGATAATATTAAAAAGAATTTGAGGGAGGTGAGATATGATGGTAGGGACTGGATTAATCTTGCTCAGGATAGGGACTGATGGAGGGGGGGGTTATGTGAGGGCGACAATGAACCTCAGTGTTCCTTAAAAGCAATTTACAAGTAATAATAATAATAATAATAATAATAATAATAATAATAATAGTAGGCCTAATAATAATAAATTCCACCGCTGTGGAGTAACGGATAGACTGCCTGACTGTGAAACTAGCAGATCCGGGTTCAAATCCTGGTTAGAACAAGTTACCTGATTGAGGTTTTTTCCGGGGTTTCCCTGAATCCATTAGGAATAAATGCTGGGTAACTTTCGGCGCTGGACCCTGGACTCATCTCGCTAGTACTATCACCTTCATCTCACTTAGACGCTAACCAGATCAGTTGATAAAGTATTGTAAAATAACCAATTAAAACATAATAATAATAATAAATAATAATAATAATAATAATAATAATAATAATAATAGGCCTAATAATAATAAATTCCACCGCTGTGGAGTAACGGATAGACTGCCTGACTGTGAAACTAGCAGATCCGGGTTCAAATCCTGGTTAGAACAAGTTACCTGATTGAGGTTTTTTCCGGGGTTTCCCTGAATCCATTAGGAATAAATGCTGGGTAACTTTCGGCGCTGGACCCTGGACTCATCTCGCTAGTACTATCACCTTCATCTCACTTGGACGCTAACCAGATCAGTTGATAAAGTACTGTAAAATAACCAATTAAAACACAATAAATAATAATAATAATAATAATAATAATAATAATAATAATAATAATAATAATAGTAGTAGGCCTAATAATAATAAATTCCACCGCTGTGGAGTAACGGATATGACTGCCTGACTGTGAAGATCCGGGTTCAAATCCTGGTTAGAACAAGTTATCTGATTGAGGTTTTTCCGGGGGTTTCCCTGAATCCATTAAGAATAAATGCTGGGTAACTTTCGGCGCTGGACCCTGGACTCATCTCGCTAGTATTATCACCTTCATCTCACTTAGACGCTAACCCGATCAGTTGATAAAGTATTGTAAAATAACCAATTAAAACATAATAATAGTAGTAATAATAATAATAATAATAATAATAATAATAATAATAATAATAATAGGCCTAATAATAATAAATTCCACCGCTGTGGAGTAACGGATAGACTGCCTGACTGTGAAACTAGCAGATCCGGGTTCAAATCCTGGTTAGAACAAGTTACCTGATTGAGGTTTTTTCCGGGGTTTCCCTGAATCCATTAAGAATAAATGCTGGGTAACTTTCGGCGCTGGACCCTGGACTCATCTCGCTAGTACTATCACCTTCATCTCACTTAGACGCTAACCAGATCAGTTGATAAAGTATTGTAAAATAACCAATTAAAACATAGTAATAGTAATAATAATAATAATAATAATAATAATAATAATAATAGTGTAATGTTAGAGTTGGAGCATTTGTTATAGTGGAAACCAGGTTGTTCATGTCGCTTAAGCCCACAGATTGTCGTCATACTGTTCTGCATTTGTAAAGCATAATTCTCCTCTGCGTCTCTGTGTAGGAGTTTCGACGGGTTTCTTCAGGCTGCTGTAGAACTTCAGGTGAAAGCGGCAGTGATGCTCTACATGAATGCTACAGGGGATTATCTCATCCCCCTCTGTATATTTCCCAGGAAATGTAACGGGAGAACAATAACCGGGGAATATTACTCAAGTCTCCTGCAGCAACTGAAAGGAGACAATTCGCAAGGAGAGACCGGGTATGACCAGAAAGAAAGTGTTGCTTCATCACGACAATGCAGCTGCTCACACGTCTGCAATCGCGGTACACAAACCACGGATCGAATTGTTGCCGCACCCCCACAATTCATCAGATCTCGTACACCCTCAGACTTCTTTCTTTTCCCAAAGCTCAAAATTCACTTGTCTGGTAAGAAATTTTCATCAAATGAAGAGGTTATCCCAACAACAGAAGGATTTTTGTAGATCTCGAGCAATATGTGTACAAAGAGGGTATAGCAACATTGCAGCATCGGTGGACCAAGAGTGTGAATCTCAGTGGTGGGAATATGTTGAGAAATAAAAATTGTTTCAGAATAATCCCAGTTTAATTTCTATGTCAGGCTACGAATTTTTCAAACAATCCTCATAATTAGCTTAGTGATTAACTGAATAACTATCTCACCTAAACAAATGTCAAATGGAAGAGAGAGAAATTGGAAGTGTAATTAAGTGAATTAAATATTTCATATTCTTCAATATTGTGGTTTGGGAGTAGTAGCAGGGGTTCCTCAAGGCTCAATAATTGGTCCCCTATTATTTTTAATAGCAATAAATGACCTTCCAGAATTCATTAAAGCAATAACAATTATGTATGCAGATGACGCCACTTTTCTATGTTCTTCCTCTGCTCTAAATCAATTACATGCTCTCAACAATGATACACTCTATCATAGATGGCTTCATGGTTTGAATTTAATGGTTTCTTGCTTAATCAAGAAGAAACTATCAACTTAACTTTCAGCCTAAACTATCTAATAAATAAGGACAACAGAGTCAACTACACAAAATTTCTGGGACTTTTTATAGACTCCAGTTTAACATGGGATAAGCACATCGAATACATATGCACAAAGCTATCAACAGTTTTATATTTGCTAAAGAAATTAACTATTTGCGTTTCTCAAAATTATTTAAGATGCGCCTACTTTTCTTTCTTTCAGTCGATAACTCGATATGCTCTAATTTTCTGGGGAAATGGAACCAAAATTGGAAGCGTCTTGATTTTACAAAAGAAGGCCATTAGAATTCTATATAAATCAAACTATCTGGAACATTGTCGGCTACTTTTCAGACAATCACGGATTTTAACAATCATAAATTGAATTGAATTGAATTGAATTGAATTGAATTGAATTGAATTGAATTGAATTGAATATAACTGTAGGAGTATTATTGATATAAATATATGGAAAGAGGTAATAAAATAGGAAATTTAGGAGTGAAGCGAAGAGAAAGAGATAAATACGTAAATAAACAGAGGATAGAATAGCAGAAAAAAGTGATGTAAATGTTATAAAATAAAAATGCTGACATAAATGCTTTTTTCTTTCTTTCTGTATGTTATATACTATCTGATTTCTTCTTATTTGTTGTTTATTTATTATTATTATTATTATTATTATTATTATTATTATTATCTTATTCAGTTTTGTGTAAAATTGTAGTGTAATTTGTAAATAGTGTTTTTTAACAGTCTTTACTCCTAATGGCCTTAACTCTGCCAGGTTAAATAAATCATTATTATTATTATTATTATTATTATTATTATTATTATTATTATATATGATCTAGTACTTTACACTCGACAAAATATCGACAATTACTCATTAGTCGCCAATATACATGATCATGAAATTAGAAATAGTGAACAAATTAATATTCCATATTGCAGATTACACAAGAGCTACACAAACTTTTTAATTATGGGGATGAAATTATATAATAAGCTCCCAAGTCAATATTATAAATTACCAATCAATAGTTTCAAAACTAGATTTTACAATTGGTTATTAAATAATCCTTTATATTCTGTTGCTGAGTTTTTCAACACAAATTTGTACGAAATTGTATTTTAATAAATAAGTTTAATTGAAATTTAGTTAGTTTTCTTCAATTTAAAAGTTTCAGATTATTTCATGTTTTCATTGTATTACTTAAATTTTACTGTTTCTGTTATTAGTGTTTTTAAAATGTATTTATATGTTTCTTCAATGTATTCTGACGAAGCCTAAAATTGTATGTCTAATGGCCAAATAAATTTTTTAATTGAATTGAATTTGAATTGAATTGAATATAACTGTAGGAGTATTATAGATATAAATATATGGAAAGAGGTAATAAAATAGGAAATTTAGGAGTGAAGCGAAGAGAAAGAGATAAATACGTAAATAAACAGAGGATAGAATAGCAGAAAAAAGTGATGTAAATGTTATAAAATAGAGATAAGGAAATGTAAACAATTCAGGAGAAAATAGCTGAAAAAAATGATTAAGAGTAGGTAGATTTTAGAGTAGATAAGAAAATAAATAAAGAATGTGAATTATTAAGTAAAGAAATATGCGATATTTAATACGAAAGCGAGGAATGGGAGAGAGACAGTCTTGGTATGAGAGAGAATAGAAGAGGATAGATAGGGAAGGGTATATAGTAATTTAGTTAAAACAGAAGAATAGAAAGTAATCAAGAAACACTTGGCAAATTAATATATTAATAGAAACGAGTGATATGTATTAAACAGATGGTGGATAAATAAGCAGAAATGTGATGATCCATTGTAAAGGAGGCTGACAATTAAATATCGTATGGTATCGTATCATATCATATCATATCATATCATATCATATCATATCATATCATATCATATCATATTATATATATTTTTTTAGTTAGTTATTTAACGACGCTGTATCAACTACGAGGTTATTTAGCGTCGATGAGATTGATGATAGTGAGATGGTATTTGGCGAGATGAGGCCGAGGATTCGCCATAGATTACCTGGAATTCACCTTACGGTTGGGGAAAACCGCGGAAAAAACCCAACCAGGTAATCAGCCCAAGCGGGGATCGAACCCGCGCCCGAACGCAACTTCATACTGGCAGGCAAGCGCCTTAACCGACTGAGCCACGCCAGATGGCTCATATATTATATCATGTGGTATGGTATCATATCATATCATATCATATCATATCATATCATATCATATCATATCATATCATATATCATATCATATCATATCATATCATATCATATCTCATATATCATATCATATCATATCATATCATATCATATCATATCATATCATATCATATCATATCATATCATATCATATCATATCATATAACTATCTGTATTAAATAAATAATTACATCTCAGTG
Source organism: Periplaneta americana (assembly GCA_025594305.2). Taxonomy (NCBI): domain Eukaryota; kingdom Metazoa; phylum Arthropoda; class Insecta; order Blattodea; family Blattidae; genus Periplaneta; species Periplaneta americana. The sequence continues at coordinate 42,484,938 of JAJSOF020000029.1, read as the reverse complement.
ACTGTGTAAATGAATAACTACTGTACATCAATGACTTCATAACTGAATAATTATTTAACTAACTAGCTGATCAGATGAATGACTGTATAAGTAACTAGCTTAGTGACTAACTGAATAACTACATAAGTATCTGATTAAATATTTGCATAACTGACTGTCTGTACAACTGAATAACTGTGTAACTGACTTTATCGCTAAGGCCCAGTTGTACGAACACGGAATAAAGTCCTGTTAAAATTAATTCCACGGTTACGCGAGAAATATGTTGTACAAGCTCAGAATAGTGCATTCTTCGGAGGATATCTTCCGAATAAGCTATTCTATGCTTTCAGTCGCTGTTAAATTGTTATCTAGAGAATAAATTACAAAATGGCAGCAGCATTAGACATGAATCTCTGATACTGATTATGAGTTACTATATAATATATTTTTGAGAACGCGGAAACAAAAGAAAATGAGGCATAATAGACCTGATGTATGAAATGAGTATGACAATGAAGAATTTCTGGCAAGATTTAGACTAAAAATGGATATTGTTTTAAGCGTACTGGAGTAAAATTAACCAATGATGATTTGGAATACATGACAGAGAGGTAAAATAGTTCACATTATCATCATTGTAAAGAATGCTATCTTTTTAGTAATTAAAATTAAATTTTAAACAAATTCATTAAGCAATATTGCAATATTATAATATCAGTATCACGATCTGTATATTCCTGTACGTGAGCATTAGACTACAGACTCTGATGCTCTTATCTTTTGAAAGACTTTATGACTTTTGACCACTTTCTTTTCTAGAACTTCATTATAAGCTGATTTTCCAATTTCTAATAAAGTATTGGTGGCTACTTTCGCTGATGACACTGCTATCCTTGCTTCACGTGAAGATCCATCAACAGCATTTGAAAATCTGCAGAATGAATTGAAAGTAACAGAAGACTGGCTAACTAAATGGAGAATACAAGCGAGTGAAAACAAATCAGTTCATGTTACTTTCGGAATCAGAACTAAAAACTTTCCTCCTGTAACACTTTACAACAAAGAACTTCCCGAAGCAGACGATGTTAAATGTTTAGGCATGCATTTAGATCGCCGATTAACATGGCGTAAACATATTGAAACTAAACGTAAAGAATTAAATTTTAAAACATCAAAAATATATTGGTTATTGGGACCTAAATCAAAACTGTCATTAGCAAATAAACTTGTTTATAAAGTCATACTAAAACCAATCTGGACATACGGCATCCAACTGTGGGGAACTACTAGCAACTCAAACATTGAAATACTGCAGAGGTATCAGTCTAAAACTTTACGTTCCATTGTCACTGCACCATGGTATGTACGTAATGATGTCATTCATCATGACCTAAACATTTCATATGTGAAAGAAGAAATCTCTAAGTTCAGCAAAAAATACCTGCAACGATTAAATCAACATCCCAATCATCATGCATTAAATTTGCTGGATAATAGTCAAACAATAAGAAGACTTAATAGGACCAATGCTCTTGACCTTCCATTCATTTTTACTACAGCTATTTAAAACATTATTTTTCTTTTGGAGTGTTGTCATGGGATAACATCTCCACTCATGTCATATTCTTTTATAATATTTACTTATTGTCTATTGTAGACAGATTGTAAATGTAGTTATAAGTGTTAAATAAAAAAAGAACTTTATTATAGTCATTCACTAATTCAGGTGGCCCAAATTTTGTTTCAGAATTTATACATAATTCACTGCCCAATCAACCGCGTGAGACTGAGTATGTGATTAACTAATTCACTATCTGACAGTGTATTGACTAACTAAAGGTTATGTTGGTCAACACTGCGTTTCGGCCGAATTTAACTTCCATAAAAGACCTATATTCAATGCTATAGAGGTCGAATGGATCTCAAAGCCGTTCTGAAAGTTATGAAATTAAAAAATATCCTCTCCACCTGAGATTTAACCTAGACTCTTTGAGTTGTCAGTCGCTGTATGAGCACAGATATCTCGGCTCCGGTTATTAAAGGCGTTTCGGAGTCACTTTTCCCTTCACCCTTACTGAACAGCACCCACGACCCTTCTTCCCCTACTTGTAATACATCTTCGCGGTCCCTCGTGCAATACGTTGAAGAGCCCGTGGGTGTGGCCGCAGCCAATTACTCGGCGCTCTTCAATTTTTCTGAAAGCTTGATCATCTTGCTCGCGCCAGATGTCGACCCGTTACTCCTAGACATGCACCCCCAGTTATGTGGTTGACTTAGCCAAGTTTTTCCGACTTTTTCACCCTCTATAAGATAATGAAATGATTATGTCGGTTAAGTAGAAAGAGATAGTGCTTCGGACCAATATTTAACTTCGGATATCGTAACCAATAAATCTGTCATAACTTGTAATTTATTATACTATCAAGGCAGAAACTTAAAATAAAGTTAACAGGACTTCAAAAACATTGTGGAAACGTTCTCAGCTGTACAAGGGATACACCAGGACGTAGATTACGTCACCCAATTTCGATTGTATTGCTTTGAATGATTTATTTTAGTTTCGGTTTACATAGAGAGTATGGTATATATTATTTTAATGTACCGAAGTACATATGATATTTCCATGCAAATATTCTGCGTCATCATAGGATGAAAGAGTAATGGAACGGAGAAAAATTCTCTCCGGCACCGGGATTTGAACCCGGGTTTTCAGCTCTACGTGCTGATGCTTTATCCACTAAGCCACACCGGATGCCCATCCCGGTGTCGGACAGAATCGTCTCAGTTTAATTTCCAACTCTTGGGTTCCCTCTAGTGGCCGCCCTCTGCACTACGCCATAGATGTCTATGAACGTAGGACTGAAGTCCACACATGTGCTGAGGTGCACTCGTTATGAGTGACTAGTTGGCCGGGATCCGACGGAATAAGCGCCGTCTTAAATCACGAAGTGATTTACGCATATCATATATATTATTTTAATGTACCGAAGTACATATGATATTTCCATGCAGATATTCTGCGTCATCATACGATGAAAGAGTAGGCCTAATGGAACGGAGAAAAATTCTCTCCCGGTGCCGGAGAGAATTTTTCTCCGTTCCATTACTCTTTCATCGTATTGCAGAACTTGCAATCAAAAATTATACGAGTGGCCTCACAGGTCTGTAGCTGCTTTCGATGCCAAGATATTACCGAGAGATTGCGCGTCACAGCTAATTTTATACTTCGGCGCCCCGTCCATGTTTCAAACATTTCTTCAAAATAATCAGACCATTCTGGACTACACTTGGTTCACGGACGAGGCGTGGTTTCACCTGTCGGGATACATAAATAATCAAAATTCCCATATTTGGGCAAGTTAAAACCCCCAAATGATACACGAAGAGCCGCTTCATTCAGAAAAGATTGGTGTTTGGTGTCCAATAGCTCGGCGGCGATTGTTCCCATCTTCTTCAATACAACCATCGCAACAAATGAATACTTTGAAATATTCAATATGTTTGTAAATCAACTGTACGACCAGGAACTCACCATGGGATATTTTCAACAAGATTGTGCGACATGCCACACATCAATCGTCAGCATGGCCGAAATTCAGTCCTTTTTCGGTGGCCACGTCATTTCGAAAGGGCTTTGGCCGCCGCGCTCGCCCGACCTGACATCACCTGCATCTTTCACAAAGGAAGAATACATATCATTTAACAAGCACAGTTTGTTCATCATGCAGTATATCTTCATCTAGTTGCAGCCTTAGTTTTTGTTTAATACTTAAAATTTCTTCCACTTTTGGTGTACAACCTCAAGTATGTAGACTGAGGAATATTTAAAATTTTCCACATTATCTTCAGCTGCTCTGAATTGAAGGTTAAAATGTCCCACGAAATAGAGTAAAATCCCTTTTAGCATATATGATAAAAGCCGTTTTCACAAGTTCTCAGACTCATTTAATAAAATTACCGGGCACAAGTATGACCGGTAAGGGGTTGATACTGGCCACCGTCTTATGTTGACATCCGCCAAAATTTCCGGCCGTGCCAGTGAAATACCGGCTTGTTGGCAATCCTAGTACCAGGGTATTAACTTCCTTGGATCAAAGGCGACCAGCACGTGTTGTTTCAAAAGGTGGGAGCCTCAACATTCCGCCATCCTATAGACCAGGCCTGCACAAGGTTTGCGCTCTCCGAGCCGGCTCACAGCTCATGAGTGGAATGCAGATATTAGCTGCGCTCTGTATAAGGGTGGACTGGAGAAGGGGTGTGTCTCGTACAAAATATACACAAAAGGAAGTACTATTACGAGTGCTTATGAAATGAATTCCCTTCAGTGTTTGCAAAACTATGTTGGACTATTATTAATTAATAAAGAAATATTTTACAGAAGTAATAGAAATTCTATAGCTACTTAAATGTACAATATCATTTTGTTATATTTTTATTTATCAGTACATCAAAACGAGGTTTTATGCTGTTGGCAGCTGAAAGGAACAGTAGCCTACTGATCATAATGAAACATCAGTTACAGATGTTCGATGTCTGCCTTTATTAAAGTTGATTATAGAAAACAGTTGCTCACAAATGAAGAGTCCACTGCAAGAATGATGGATGTCACTTTTTTGTCGAAAATGAACCAAGACTGTCAATGTATAGCTTAAGACATATAGAATGTACATAGAGAGTTACATGGCATTAACACTGATAGTCATTGTCCAGTAATGATCGGAAAATCACAGTTAAGCTTTGAGCGCTAAGCATTTCAAACGTTCAATTGCTTCTCCTGCAAAATGTATTCCAAATGACATCCATCATTCTTGCAGTGGACTCTTCAAATATAAATGTTGAGCCAAACATAGCAATCATTTTCACAGCCAGCCTGTGTAGTCGTGGACATTATTGCTAATGTTTAGTCTTGTAAAATTCAACCAGGCTAGTAGTATTATTCAAACGATCTTTAGCTCTTAGGTCACATTGAAGATCAATAAGTTTGAGCTGTAAATCGTTAAATGTTAAATGTTATGTTTCGTCTTTTAGATTCCTCCATACTGTACTGTAGCAGTAGGTAAGCAACGTGAAACAGTTACTGAGAATAGGCCTACACACTGCACTCCACTAGATAACTGAGTGGTCGTTTCCCTCTCTTCTACCCATAGCAAGTCTATGTTATTCTGACGTATCTTCCTCTCCGTTTCGGTTAAGTAGTAAACACCGCTCTCCCGTTCCGAAGGAGCGCGCGCGCTCGTTGAGCGCTGTTTGTGCAGGCCTGCAATTGATCATTCGGGGCACATAATGGGATAGTTTCGCTTTGCTAAACGAACATGAAATAAATTCGCTTACCGTGTCTTATTCACTCTGAAATGTTGCATTAAAATCCCCTTCACCAGAAACCTGAACACAACGTCGACCACCGTGGAAACTTTAATTAAATCCGAAAATTTTCAGTCTCAAAAGCAGATAAACTCAATATACAGTGGGTACTTAATTTGGAGATTTGAACATAAAAATATTTATTCAAAGATGATAGGCTTTGTACTTCATAGAGGTATTTAGCTAGAACAACAATGGAATTACCGAGAGTATCTACGTATTTCCACGACAGATGTCACTGAAAACGCAAGGGTGCATTTGTATAGAAGTTAAGCCGCTTGCTGTTCTCTCCGGATCTTACTTAATCATCAAACGCCAATCAATATAATCTCTATTATTCATAACTGGGATTCTATTTACAATGTCCGAGAAGCAGAAGATAATCTGGAACTCAGCAGTGAGCCTTCCGTGCATGATTCGTCTATTGAACTGAAATTCCCGGATAGAATTGTTGAGAGGCATTTTAAAACACTCGAACGTCGAAAATGCGTAGGATGCAGCAACTAACGGTACAACAAAAGACAAGCGATTGTCAGGAGATTATTTATAGAAGTGCAACTGTCTAATTTCTCAACATTGAAGTTACCTGCTAAAAATTGTTAGCTCCATTTAATGTTCAAATATAGCTGAACACGGGAAATGCGTAGAATGTAGTTACTAAAAATGTAACAAAAGATAGAACATTTGTACTTAAACATTCAAAAGAAGACAAACAGAATTCTAATCACTTATGCCAACAATATTAAAAAGGGCTGTTTTTAGTTAAAAGTTTGTCAGTTGTAGCACAGCAAACATACTGTACATAGAAAGTGAAAACAAATAAGACACAATTTGTGTACAAAGAATTCATTGAAATATGACAAAATCACATTTATAGACACGAATGACAACTGTAGGAAAAATATATTAATAATGATGTACTCTCTAATTCTTGGAAAGTTTCAGTCATGCGTTTGATGTGAAAAAATAACCATAAGAAAACAAGGCTAGAAACATGTTATATATTATATGATACATTCGTTAACAAAAAGAATTAACCGAAATCAATTAAGTTGATAGAATTTATAAATTGAACAATGTCTACAAACGAATAAACAATTAATGTGAAAAGATACTGACACAACTTCCGAAATATAAGAAAGTGGACAGAAATTGGTGATAGAATCAACAATATTATACCTAAAGAAATTTTTAAGACAACATTGATAAGAAGAATTACATCTTATTTACAAGCATTGAGCATTATGACGTGTTCCGTCTGCATTGTTAGAAGGATATCTGAACTGATTTTAGAGCTTTGTAAGTAGGGATTCTTCCCGGACATGTGGTTAAAATGCAGAAGACCACTACTCAAGATAAAATAGTACGAATAGAAACTCACTCCCTAAAATACTGTGTAGTGTCAAAAATGTCCACTTCCCTACCGAAAAATTAACTCCTGATGGGTAAATTTTAACACAAATAAACCGGCACTTTAACAGCAGGGAAATAATGAAACAGAGTTTTAATATTGCCGCATGTTTTCTTTCTTTCAATAGTTTAAATCTTCTTCTAATTCAAAATAACGTGTCTTAATTATTAAGAGTTCTAAGTTCCGAATGTTTTTATTTATTCCAGTACCGTAATTGAATGTTCAGTACTGTAAATTCCTCTGCATGAAATTAATAAAAGATTTACATATTGTTTTGCATATATGCTTACACAGAAATGAACATTTTGTCAGTATTCTGTCACAGACTCGCTTGAATTCTTCTATATAGGCAGTCATAAACATTTTCCAAAAAATTCAAGTATGAAATGAAATAGTCGAAGAGAAACTAGGTATGTTACTATACTACCATAAAATATGTATGCATAATGACGGTACAGGTATCACAAATGTCGACGGTCGTTCACGAAAATCAATACGTGACGTCAGCTCTGACATTCCTTCAACACTACGAGACAGATGGTAATGAATTCCTCAACACTTTTCACCCTGACGATGGAACATGGATTTCATACAAGAATATAGAAATAAAGGAATAATCAATACTGTGAATGTACACAGATACACAGATTCATCCAACCAAATCAAAGAAACAAGAAAATAGCCATTTGAAGTCAAAGGCTTAAGACCCGTATTTTTAAATAGAACAAATGTGTTACCGGTCAGTTTCTTGAAATGAAGATCCACAATTAATAGCAAATCCCACAAGATGACATAAAATGTTGCTACGGTCAATAAAAAACAAAATACGTGGTCTGTTAACTTCAGATGCTGTACTCTTGCATAATAGAATACAACCTCACATGACACAACGCACTCTTGAGCAGCTTATTCAAGTGAAACGTGTTCGACCCTGCATCATACAGCACCAATCTGGGTCTTAGGGATTATCGTATCTTTTCTGCACCTCAAATTGTTCCTACGAGCAAGGTAAGAACGTTTCATGAATGACTAGGACCTGGAAGTAGCGGTGTAGATGAAGACATTAAAAACTTCGTAATGCTATGAGAAATATATCAATTGTTGTGGTGAATACAAAGATGAATAAATAATGCTTATATAAAATAAGCCATTTGCATTACTTTTCTTTCTTATTAATGGTCGACCGGACCTTATTTTCCGAACGACTCGTATTTCTTTTATAGTTTGCAATGTTTGTAAACAACTTTGTAAATATATACATAGACGTACTTCTATTTTTTACCTCATTCTATAATTTTCGTTAATTTATATTACATTTAATGTAGTCTATAGTTCTTGCATCAGTAATGTACCTTTGAAAAGTGGAACAAGTACAAAATTATACAAAAATATATCATACTTAATTATTATGTAGTAAGCAGATAAATTTTATTTAAAAGTATAAACAGCTCAACAATTCAGTAGAAGGTACAGTGCAAATATGGAGACTTTTGTTAATGTTGTTTTAAAACAGTTCTCTTGGTTTTTCAAAGCTTGGAAGGTTATTAATAGACATTGCATTGAAGGCTGTAATACATGAACATTTAACTTTTAATTATAACAGCTGCGACAGAAGGTATAGGAAGAACCGATTTGTGTCTTGTATTAATATTATGAATGTTCTGATACTAGTAAATAAATATATCTTGATTTTTTACATAAAACATGGTCAGGGAAAGAATTTACTAACAATGTAAGATAAATGCAAATCTAGTCTTTCAGGTAAAGCTCCCTGTAAAGCAGATTTGAATAATTTCAAGGGAAAGACTAGATTTGCATAATATATACGTCACTGTGTACGTTAACAGAAAACCACAATTCCAAGTCACACAGAGATTGTGTGCACTCGATGTGGGTCTCTGGCGTTTCGTCAGCCCACGCGAGTTGTGTGGATATAAAGGGAAAAGTTGAGACGGTGTCGGGTGGAGTTCCCGGGTAGCTCAGTTGGTAAGAGCGCTGGTACGTTCAACCAGAGGTCTCGGAATCGATACCCGGCCCCGGAACAATTTTTCCCTTGAAATTATTCAATGTAAGATAAAGGTCTCTCAATTTTAGAAAATCTTTTTAAATTTTATCCTTTATGCACATTTGTCCTTATACTTAGGCTTTATTTTCTAAAATATAAACATATTTACCTTCCGGTGAGATAACTCAATATTAATCCACATTTCAATTACACAAACAAAATGTGTCCAGTATGAGTATGCCATTTTAAGGGTGTTTACACCGCCAGTAGAAGATAATTATTTTAATGCATACCACGCAGAATTCAGTTTATGAGTAATACATTCTATGTGTGCTTTCAATTTCAAAAGCTGATCCAATTTCAAACCAAGAAATTTTATGCTTATAGATTCTATGAGATCGATTCCATTTTCCATTTAATCTAATATTATAGGAAAACTGAGCACTATTATGTGTTCTAAATTTGATTACATTGCTTCTGTCAATATTAAGCGGCAGTTTATTTGCATCAAACCATTCATTAACTTCACATACGTTGTAACTACTTTTATTACTCTGTGTGTTGCATCGTCAAACGTTTGGAAATAATATGAAGTTACTACAATTTTATTAACAAGCTAATACTAAAATTATTACCGCATTTTATTAATATTAAATTTATTTGTTTACTGTTTTTTATAGTATAGGTTTCATTCCTTTTTTCCAATTACATATTTCATATATATATATATATATATATATTCGTGAGTATGGTACACTGGCATTCAATGATATTTGACCTCCAAATTTTCTGATCGTGTAAGCGAACTTTCTAACCACAGAACCAAAGATATAAGAAATTAACAAACTCTGAAATAGTTCCGCTAGTTCTCAATAGGTGGCTTTATTATTGGGGCTGGTAAAAAGTATTTGGAAAACTTTTTATGTAGATTAAATATAAATTATTCCCATAACTGACAGTATCAGCGATTTCCCGCCAAATCTAGTGTTTTTTTACAATTATTAGAGAGTGGTAAAAGTTTTAATTTTATAATGCGGTTATATTTATGTATTATTACAACACAGAACTGCACGCATTGTATTCTTCACCTGACATAATTAGGAACATTAAATGCAGACGTTTATGATGGACAGGGCATGTAGCACGTATGAGCGAATCCAGAAATGCATATAGAGTGTTAGTTGGGAGGCCGCAGAGAAAAAGACCTTTAGGGAGACTGAGACATAGGTGGGAGGATAATATGAAAATGGATTTGAGGGAGGTGGGATATGATGATAGAGAATGGATTAATCTTGCTAAGGATAGGGACCAATGACGGGCTTATGTGAGGGCGGCAATGAACCTCCGGGTTCCTTAAAAGCCAGTTAGTAAGTAAGTATTTCTGTATTATTGGCGACGCTGACGGTTACCTTCGCCATCTATTCATAGAAGTAATAACTAAAGAAGCAACACTTAGACGAATAAATGATCGATCACTATCGATTAAAGTCTGTGTGTTGTATCGTGTCTCACTATGAAAAAAGAGAGAAAGGAGATATGGCTTACTTCGTCTGTATTGTTATGGCAATGGGGGAGTGGAGCGATGCCGTCCATCCATCCAGTGGCGGAAGGGACTAGTTGATACATTCTGTAGCGCAAAATAAAATAACAAAATATCCCTCTTCGTACTGTATAGTTCCGTCACTGAGCTTGTCTTTCAGGAAACTGAGTTCCGGTAGCCTGTACAATAACAAGGTTTTGAAAGGAATTCTGAAAATTTACAACCCTCCTATAATCTCCACCCTCATTTGACGGGACTTGGTTTTATTGCTATTGAGACAAGATAAACCTTACCAAGTATAGTAGGGGTCACGTATCTTTGAACGCCAGTGTACACTTTGCACTTTATCCTGACAGCCTTTAAATAAAGGAAGTTTTAATAGTAATGAATAACAATAATTACTCATGTGTGCCTAATCGTACTTATGTTCATTAAAAATCTATAAGACCCAGTCTCCATTCGCCCGTTGGCGTAACAATATACAGGGTGTTCTAAAAAGTCTCCAATATATAAAGAGGATGTTTGCCATCGCTGCAAGAGCAGCATAGCTTCCACTGTGAGCTCCTGGGCAAGAAACATCATGATTCTATTCAACAGATACGAAACTAATACGTAGTGAAAAATGGTTGCATTCTCTTCCCTCATTTGCTTCTTTCCAAAGAGCTCGCAGTGATGGTAAACATTTGCTCATTTCTCAGAATATATTAATTTTATGAGCCATGTTTGTAGGACTTTCATTTCTTGTTTTGATGCATACTACCTCCTCTCTAAAAATATTGGTACTTTTTTCAGAACACCTTGTATAAATACATCACTGACCACAATGATAGAAGATTCCCGCCTAAAAAACACATTTTTTATCCTGTAATAACTCCTACCACTTAGCATAATGAGAAACACACATACATGGCGATAACAACAGATTAATAGAACACATTCGCATGCAGACATGTTGGGTAAACTTCCTTTCTGCTATCTAAAATCTCGTCTGTGGTTCTAGCGAAAACGCCCTCACAGTACAAAAAACTGTATAACATCGTACGAACTCGATTTGCAGTGCTTGCGGGTGTACGAAATAAAGTTACGAACAATCTGCTCAACATCTAAGGAGTAGCGTTGATGTTGCATGAAATCTTCGGAAATCGGTTCGAATTCACATGCAAGTTTAACCCTTGTCAATGTGATGTACTGTTTGTCGTAGACAGTCTCGGAGTCTTGTCGATACCAAATGAGTCCCACTCTGTATTCATATAGTGTCAAGCTGAGAAAAAATCCACATACGGACTTAATCTCACTTCTTTCTTTCAGGACTATAATCACCATGCAATAATAGGGATGTAAAGGCGGTGATGGTGACAGAAACTGATGATGTTAATGGTGATGGTCGTAGTAGTAGTAGTAGTAGTAGTAGTAGTAGTAGTAGTAGTAGTAGTAGTAGTAGTAGTAGTAGTAGTAGTAGTAGTAGTAAAAGTGATATGGTAGTAGTTTTCTTAACGAAGTTTTCAACTAGGCCTACAAAGTTTATCCAGAGTCAAAATTTTACGTGGGCGAGAAATGGCCAATATATTTTGTCTGGAGCCCTCTGATAGGGGAAAGGTTCTTTTACGTACCGAAAAAGTATATCAGACTTCCAAGCTTTACCTCCTTCCTGGAAAAATCTATGCTATGGATTTTATTGCCAAAATCCATCATCTTCGTCTCGATTTCAACGCGCAAATCTCTCATCCTGCGGCTAGCACTGCTAATGCACCATTTCTAACACTAATACTATAATATATAAATAATATTAGTTGTAGGGTTAGAGGTGAAATAAAAATAGCAAACATCAAAACAAACAGTACTGAAAATGGATATTCCGCATTTATGTATAGCTCGCGCAAGGAACGATTACCGAAAAGCAATGGTGGCGTTGCTGTCTGCTTTGACTTGTGTATGTAGGCACGCCAAGGAGGCAGACCGATGGAAGTACTGTCTCTTCTAAGAAGATAAACAAATGAGGACATCGCTGTGGAAATAAAGAACGTAGCAAGAGAAAAATTCGAAGCTAATTAAACGCGCAACATATGTTTACGAATTAAATAATAATACCGTGCGATACAAGACACGTATTCATATGAAGAGTCCACTGCAAGAATGATGGATGTCACTTTCTTGTCGAAAATGAACCAAGACTGTCAATGCATAGCTTAAGACATATAGAATGTACATAGAGGGTTATATGGCATCAACACTGATAGTCATTGTCTAGTAATGATCGGAAAATCACAGTTAAGCTTTGAGCGCTAAGCATTTCAAACTTTCAATTGCTTCTCCTGCAAAATGTATTCCAAATGACATCCATCATCTTGCAGTGAACTCTTCATATGCAATGGAACAAACTAAAATCGTAATGTGACTATCACAACGCAAGACAGATTCTATCGATGTCATTTCTCTTCCGACTGTAGTCTTGAATATCATTCAAGTTATCTAGGGACCTTTCCTGTCGCCCGCTCTTCCTTTTCGCATTGTTTCATTCGCATTCCTTCCGTCGGTATTCCCTGCTTGCTAGATCTATAAATACCAATTCAGAATCCGCACTCGAGCGCTTTAATCAACTCGAACGTAAACATTTCTTTGTAAAACAAAATTCCGTGATCATTGAGGCCTTTCTAAATACGAAACACATGTCCAAAATGCTTTGTGTTATTTCCTATACAACATTCTTAACATCCACATAGATTTTCAAAAATGTTTGCAAATATAATGGTTGCTGCATTTGGTGAAAGAAATGCACAACCTGTTCTCGTAATTCTACAATAATTATTGTCGGTGTATTCTCCATAAGGACGGCTTCTGTAACAATACCCCATACGCATGCATCGGGTGGTGTAAGATCAGATGAATGAGGAAAATGTGTCCCATGGGAAATTACACGTTCCCCAAAGTGTTCCTGGAGCAAAGCGAGTGTGTATATGGCCGTGTGGCTGGTGAGAAGGCTTCCTGTACGGTTTGTGAAACATTTCACGAAAACCATCAAAAACGTGTTTCAAACTTGGGCCATTTGCAAGTGCAAGTCCGTATGAATGGAAATAATATTCAACGAGGAAGACTTTTCCTCTGTTGTGAGAATCATAATTTCAGCACCAAGCCAGGCGCTGACGGTACCACATGTCTAAATATTCTGAAAAATAAATAATTCGGGATAGGCAAATATGCACAGTAGTCGAGCTACAATTAAGCACCGCGTGCAATAATGGGGTAAGTAGATACGATATGCATTCATGCTTACCCCATTAATGCACGTGGGTGCTCAATTTCAGTAGGCTATTTTTCTTTTGGCGCATACTATATTAGAGATAATAGTAGTAGTAACAGTATTTATAGTAGTAGTAGCAATGCCGTGTCTCTGGCTCAAGCGCTAGTGCGTTGGTCTCTTCAGCCCAGGCGGTCCTGGTTCGAACCCCCGCCAGGTCATGATGGAAATTGTACTGAACAAAGCAGACTTTGCAGAGGGATTTGTTCAGAGTATTCCTGTGTCCCTCTATTATTGTACAAACATTTTCCACAGCCTCTCATTTCAGCTATCTATAGGGCTGTGTGTTTTTTTTTTGGTACTAACGATATACGCGAAACGTGTTAAAACTTAATGTTATGCATGGAAAATGCAAATGCCTTAATGAAAGTCCAAAATGAAGTTAAATACACCCGCGAATTTTCGCGAAAAAGATAGAAACTCACGAAATTACTTCATAATCACGATACTTTCAACAACAACAAAATAAAAACAGGTTTTATGGAGAATTCACATGAAAAACAACTCTTTCTTCCAAATAAAACGTAACAATTTTCTTCGTTATAAAATATACATGAACATTTCTACATTATTTGATCGTTCAACATTACAATCTGGCAATGATGTAATCATAGTTTCAGAGACTACGTCCAGGGAGCAGCACAAGCAGACAACGGTCATTTCTCTTTCCCACAATTGCCTTCATGAGATCAAGAAGGCAGTGCCGTCACCTCCTCACAGTCGAATGAAATTTAATTATGAATTTAATTAATGACGCGAACAATTTTCTGTTAGTTTCAAAGGAGTTGTTTCAATAGGCCTAATAATAATAATAATAATAATAATAATAATAATAATAATAATAATAATAATAATAATAATATAAAAACGTGATTTTATTTTTTAAAGTTTTTTAGGGTGCCAAATATACACGAAATTGTTTGTTTCTTTAAGAAATATAAATCGAAATTAAACCACTTTAATCAGCAATGTCAGGGTAAAATAATCACCATAAAATCACATTCCTAATCACCTACAGTAATTAAAAATAAGTTGGGATGTAGTTTTTGAGGTAGTACTACAGGTTTCCGATGCTAAATCGCCGGAAATTACCCAGCAATTCTGCTTCAATTGGTTGAGGAAAAACCCTGGAAAAAAACCCCGACCAGGATTTGAACCCGGGTCATTACGTGCTGACCATTACTCTACAGCGGTGGATATTTCAGGGGTTATTCTTCGAGATATTTCAAACAAAAAGTTTAATTCAATTTTGCTCATTTTTGCTTCTATCTTACAATTTTTTCTCGAAAAGGAAGCAAAAACGAGCAAAATTGTATTGAACTTGTTTGTTTCAAATATCTCAAAGAATAACCGCCTGAAAATAATGACATTGGTCACGGTTAACCCTATATATTCATTTCAGTGATATTTTGTATCTGTCAGTCCGAACTTTGCTTGAGTAATCCCGTAATTCTTTTTCAAATACTCTGTGTAGTATACCAAAAACTAGCTTAAGAACAAAGGTGAAACTAGAGTCATATTATTATGCGATAGCATACTATTATTGCACACATTTCGCGCTCAACGGTCGGCAAATGTAACGATTTTTGACACTAAACAGATACACTGGAATAGGCCTATAGTGAGTTAGCCAATAGTAGCGACAACTATAAGCTCCTAATTAAACAATAAGCCTACTGTGATGTCATCAAGGATTGGAATAGGGGCTATGACAAGGAATTTACTACAGCTTGCTGTCAGAACTGTATAAACACAGTAACAGACATTCTAAATCAATATAACTCTATTTATTTATATCTGCACTTAATGATGTTTATACATAGTAAGAAGGGGGAATTTGGTAAACTAATATTATACATAAGAAACATACAATATATATGACACAGTTGTATGAACACTTTTAATACAACTGTGATATATATGTTGTATGTTTCTCATCTAACCCATGAACACTGTTTAATTGACCTTATATGTGAGATTTTAATATTATAAAAATAATCCGTGACGCCAAATGGAGGGTCAAAGCTGTTGTTTCAATTAATACTAACATACCGAAAACTAAATACATTAGCACCTCTATTATCCGTGGTAATGAAGGGGTGGACTGAATGGTTAATCGAAAAAGTCGGTTAATCCATACCATAAAAGATTTTCATAAATTAAGTGCATAATACTTTGGCCTACAATTTCGTAATTTCCTTCGTGATCTTGTGTTCAACGTGCAATGTAGTCGATCAGGGGTTCATAAAGTTCGGTTGTCAATGACGAGTTTTTAAGGGCTAAGAGTTGATGGTTGATGATTTTCTGCGGAAAGATAGGAACAGTAGAAATCTCATATTATAGATTTGCATACTTTATACAATTTATCCTTTTTTTATTAAATCGCATACAGTTGTCACGCCAATCTCCTACTCTGAAGCAACATTAATCACAATTTCTCCTTTCCCAAACCTCTCAATTAGTTGTAATTTTTTTCGGTAATTAACACAACACGTTTTCTTTTGACAACTGTAGTAGATATTTTGAATAGAAGTTATACAGTAATTACTTATTTACAAATGGCTTTTAAGGAGCCCGAAGGTTCATTGCCGCTCTCGCATAAGCCCGCCATCGGTCCCTATCCTGTGCAAGATTAATCCAGTCTCTATCATCATCATATACCACCTCCCTCAAATCCATTTTAATATTATCTTCCCATCTACGTCTCGGCCTTCCCAAAGGTCTTTTTCCCTCCGGACTCCCAACTAACACTCTGTATACATTTCTGGATTCGCCCATACGTGCTACATGCCCTGCCCATCTCAAACGTCTGGATTTAATGTTCCTAATTATGTCAGGTGAAGAATACAGTGCATCAGTTCTGCGTTGTGTAACTTTCTCCATTCTCCTGTAACTTCATCCCCCTTAGCCCCAAATATTTTCCTAAGAACCTTATTCTCAAACACCCTTAATCTCTGTTCCTCTCTCAAAGTGAGAGTCCAAGTTTCACAACCATACAGAACAACCGGTAATATAACTGTTTTATAAATTCTAACTTTCACATTTTTTGACAGAAGACTAGATGACAAAAGATTCTCAACCGAATAATAAGAGGCATTTCCCATATTTATTCTGCGTTTAATTTCCTCCTGAGTGTCATTTATATTTGTTACTGTTGCTCCAAGATATTTGAATTTTTCCACCTCTTCGAAAGATAAATCTCCAATTTTTATATTTCCATTTCGTAGAATATTCTGGTCACGAGACATAATCATATACTTCGTCTTTGGGGTTTACTTCCAAACCTATCGCTTTACTTGCTTCAAGTAAAACTTCCGTGTTTTCCATAATCGTTTGTGGATTTTCTCCTAACATATTCACGTCATCTGCATAGACAAGAAGCTGATGTAACCCGTTCAATTCCAAACCCTCTGTGTTATCCTGAACTTTCCTAATGGCATATTCTAGAGCGAAGTTAAAAAGTAAAGGTGATAGTGCATCGCCTTGCTTTAGCTCACAGTGAATTGGAGAAGTATCAGACAGAAACTGGCCTACACGGACTCTGTATACAGTACGGTAACTCTAATAGTAAAGATCAGAATTGAATGGTACACGGGTTTGTGGACGTTCTTCAGGTAATTTCTTTGGAAGCTGGTAGTGGCTATTTTACAAGTAACTATTTCTGTTGCCGATAGCGAAGCATTTCTACTAGGCTACATATTGTGTATGGGTAAAGGCTTGTAATAACCTTCTGTAGAAAAAGTACGTAGAAACATAATTTACAGCACTTCGTATTTTTTTCTGCAGAAGAAGGGGGAAAAAAAGGAGCTAGAAAAAATCAGACAATGCCACAATCGGTTAATAGGGTGATGGATAATCGGGGTTCTACTGTACATCATTTTCCGACCGAGCGGGATGGACCAGAATACTGTAGGCTTCACGTCCTTATGTCTCAGCAGATTTCGACGATCACCCAACCAGTACGAAGGTAACGTGTTCAGCACGACGATCCCCCCAGCCGTTGTAGCTGGCCTACGAAATCGCACAGTAGCTCCCCAATTTCATTACGATACTGCGTGGGCACCGATCCTATTCACTGGTCGAGATTTCATGAGAGAATTTCTTTTTCAATGAAGACTCGAACTGGCGTTCATTCCATTTCCAGAGCATGACACCTTAGACTGGAAACATTATGGAAACTGCAACACACATTTTATAGGTCACGGTGACCTACAAGATAGCGGAAGGTCAAGGTTCCCTCTTTCGCAGACAATGGGCATTACTAGCATTAGGAATGTCGATCTTGTGTGTTCGCCACCTTTATCCCCAAGCTAATATCCCGGGTAGTGATTTATGTTAGAGGATATGTAAATCCCAGTGCCATAGTGCGACCGGAACGATTATGTCAACTGAAGAGAGTCATGATTCGGTCGGTAATTTAACTCACGACCTTCGCACCTTAACCACTACCCCACTGGTACACATTTTATAGCTTATTACAACCAACAAGAACCTCAACTTTACAGTGGCTCATATTATGGGAGTATCATTGTATGTCTGCTTAATGTGAGGTGTCTAATCTCTTCAGAGGTATGATTATCCCAGAAGAATCCATCGTTCATGATCAAGTTTTAGTCCAGTTATGCCGAAATATTTCACTGAATTACAAATTTTATGTGCAGACGGAAGAATAAAATGACATAACTTCGCAATGAATTGACCGATTATTATGAAACAAGTTCTGGCTGTATTATCTTAGTGTAGGTATATTATATATAGTAATCTCAGACCTCGAGTGAATAAAATAAAAAATGTAAATAACATATCCCTAAAATCGCTCACAAAATGTTAATAATTGTATATTTATGAATACTTAACCTATTCAGACATTGTGAAGTCGAAATAGATGATTATTGATTACTGCAATAAAGAAATCGAATGTTATTCAGTAATGCCAATTGAGAAAAGCGAAATACAGGTTTATTTATTTTTATTGGGTTATTTTACGACGCTGTATCAACATCTAGGTTATTTAGCGTCTGAATGAAATGAAGGTGATAATGCCGGTGAAATGAGTCCGGGGTCCAGCACCGAAAGTTACCCAGCATTTGCTCAAATTGGGTTGAGGGAAAACGCCGGAAAAAACCTCAACCGGGTAACTTGCCCCGACCGGTATTCGAACCCGGGCCACCTGGTTTCGCGGCCAGACGCGCTGACCGTTACTCCACAAGTGTGGACAATACAGGTTTTAAAATGTTAATTACACGTACTGCGCTTTTCTCTTGTTATTATAACAGAAACACGTTTTCATTATCTGCTGAAATCATAATTTAATTTAAACACTTTATAGTATAATTACAAATAACCTGATTAATGCATTAACTAAATCAACAATTGTTATGAAGGAGTGTCATTTTCTTTAGATATAATGCACATGGTGTTAGAAGATGAAGATGCAGATGTGGAAGTAGGATTTCACACTTTATTTACTTAGAAACAGTTGGCAACACTGATTAAACAAAAGAACGACCATGCGATAAATTGATAGTGATAAATCGAGCTGCAGAAATTATCGCGATGTATGACTGTGATTGGTTGGAATTCAAAATTTCGTTACACTTCATTGGCCGAAAATAGAATGACATCATATAAACGAAATAGTCATAATAATTTCGCAAAATGAAAAATAAATTAGTACAGTAATGCGTTCACGAATTTAACAAAACAGGTCCCACACTGCGGTGCATCTATCTGCACCGTCAACATCCAGGGAGTATTATACCACTGTTTATTTCACCTGGGCCCTCCCCGTCCAAACTCACAGGCAGTAGTGTACTGCAGCGGGCCTCACTAGACTCTCTAGGACAAGGAGTCCCCGGCCGTGGGACAAGATGTTGGGACCAAGCAACACTCATTCAAGCAGTTGGATGAAAGTTGTGTGCTCTACCCTTTTAACCCTGACACTTCACACCAGGGTTTAAGCCACAGTCGCATTTGTCGCATTTTGTTAATGCAACAAACTTTCAATGTACAAAAATGCGACAACCACATTGGACATCAGAAACGAAGATGGTAATGGAGAAAATGAAATCAGAGATATGTTTGAACTAATCTGAATTTAAATGAAATTCTAATGGCATGGACAATGTTCAAAAAGGTATTGAGCAATAGATGTTCAGGAATTGATTTCAAAGAGTTGGTGTAATTCATGTAAGTTAAGTGAACAATTTCTTCTAATTGGTTTATATAATTCCATCGCATGCTGTAAATTGTGAGCGGGGATTTAGTTGCATGAATCTTGTAAAAACTGGAATTAGAAACCGCCTTTCAGTAAGAAGAGTTAGCACTCTGCTAACAATAAATCTTGAAGGGCCTAACAGTAAAGAACTCCAATGCTTAGAATGCCCATAAAATAACGTATTTTAATGTGATGTAAATTCAGCAGTAATTGATTGTAAACATACTGCGTCTAATGATTTACTTCCATACTGTAAGTACACCGTGTTCCGCTTATAAGTATAATAAAAGAAATAGTTATAATTTCATAACAATGCATGCAAATGGGTTAAGATTGGTACCATTGTAAAGAGGAAATTGGGAAGTTTTAATCCATTGTTGTTACTTATTTTTAGAAGACTCACGAGCAGATCATTTAAGAGAATTGTATCGTAAGTCAGTCAGCATGTGGACGCCACAGCAAAAGCCTTTTGTGTGCTGTCATTAGCAGAACATAGATCCAAACGTGTACAGCGCTTGTTTCGCCGTCAGTACAATCTTAGACCGAGGGAAGCTGTACCGACGTACGTCTCAATAATGAAATGGGATAGGCAGCTCAGAGAAACAGGAAGTTTGTTGTCTAATGCAGGTAAACATTCCAAGCGTAAAGTGTCTGACACTTTGCCAACATGGTTCGCACATTCTTAGACGAACAATTCCCTGCAAGATGGATCGGAAGAGGATCACCGTACATCACATGGCCTGCCAGATCACCAGATCTAACACCACCTGATTTTTTTCCTGTGGGGTTTGTTAAGGACCAGGTCTACAGGACGCCAGTACGTGATTTGGCAGACTTACAAGAAAGAAATGCTGCTGTCAACAATGTTACACCACAGATGCTTCATAACACTTGGGCGAGGTTGAATACCGGTTGATATTTGTGCCACCAAAACATGTTGAGGTTTATGGAACATAAGGTAACAAAAATTCCCAGTTTTCATTCTTTGTAGCAGTTGGTTTCAACTATATACTTGTATTAATTCAGAAGTTATAGCTATTTCTTTTGTTATACTTATAAGCGGAACACTCTGTATATCTAGAGTGCGATAAGATGGATTGAAAGTAATAAAACTCCAAGAAACAAATTACATAAGCTTTTGTTTCTGCATACTTTATTAATAATTGTATCCTTCTGCACAATTATTTATAATATTGCACAAACATTTCGCAATTTACACAAGTATAATTTTTCATTTGTGCATTTTTGCGACAATTATTAATTTTCTAGCTTAAACCTTGCTTCATACCTATCAAGAGTGACATCTGCCACGTCTATGGCTGAAGTTATAGCGCGTTAGTCTTCCATCCAGACCGTTCGGGTTCGATTCTCGGCAGGTCATGATAAAATAAGTGATGAACGAAGCACACGCTGCACAGTTTTTCTCGTGTTATGCCCGTTTCCCTCTATCTTTACATTACACCAACAGTCTCCACACTTATCCTTATACTTATCATCTGCAACAGTAAAAATAGGCTGGATGACGTCTTGGATATAATTCGGGTTTCCGTTGCTGATATAGGATAGGGCTTTGGAAACTGGGCCTTGAGGCTTACCGGGTACTCGTCTGAGGATGGTACATAGGCAAAATGGCTTATCTGTCAGCATCGGATTCACGAATGGCGCCCAGGCTACCTGTCGGTCTTGAACCATCATCTCATAAGACGCACAATGGGCCAAAGGAAGCCGGGCCGGATACGGTGTCGAGAAACGAAACCAAGCCAAGACTGGATATGAACTCGAGAGCCACAGTCTACTAACCCTTGACATAATCCGCACTTGTTGGGCCTCTCTTGTTGCCGACAATCCCATTACACATCTGCATACTGCAAGAGGTTGTGCAACACAATGTACCGTCCATATCCTCCTCTTGAGCTGCATATTGACAGTCGGATTAAGAATGCGTGAAAACGTACTTTTCTGACCTCACGTAAGTCTTCATACTTTCACTTATAGGCCTATAGACCGGAACTAACCTTAGTGTATCCTTGAATGATTTTAGAAATCACGGTTCTGAGTTCTAGTTTCTCGAAAGGCATAGTGAACGACCGCTGACATTCTCTGTGTCGTTCTGGTTCAATTTTTAGAGTCCCAGCAGGTGTCGTCTAGTACTACGTTGGAAAAATCTGAAAAATGTTTGTACCTATCTCTAAACGAAGAATGGACAATTAAAAATTTTGTCCATATCAGGTAAAATTGGTAAAAATAATGTAGTAGATCAGTGGTTCCCATACATTTCAAAGGCGCAACCCATATTTTGGGAGAGACTTCTGTTTGAGATCCCCACTATCGTACCATTCGAAAAATACAAATTCCTCCAAAATTGAAAACAACGACAATTTTTTTCAAAATAGAGTCCATCGTTATGTTTACTCCATTCCAAAGGAATTCCAAAATATATCCGTAAGTCAGGTTGGAAAAAAAGTCCAAATGTGAACTTCCAGTAAAACCTTTGAAAATTAAGATAGCCCTGGTTACATAAGATACAAATTTCATTAACTATTTTAAATATTAAAAAATATTGATATATTTTTTAATAATAATTGGAAATGTTTACGGTTTTCTTATTTAAAAATGGCAAATTGAAACATTTTTGGCAGCTATTCAAACACACAAATAGTATTTTTTATATTTCACATTTCAATATTATATTATAGAGTTTTAATCATACTTTATTTCTTTTATGATGTAAGAAATGAAACTCGATTTAATTTAATTGAACAGACAGACATAGAAACAGATCTAGTGACGATTCTGTCCCTAAAAAATATCGCGCATAGATTTAATATAAGGGAGCCAGAATGTCGTATCACAGCAACGAGACTGGGAACACAAGATACGGATGGCATGTTTCAACTATTTTCCTTCCTCTAGCTTCTTGTTACATCGCTTCTTACATTAAATTTCTTATCTCAACACTCATACGTTAATGGCGGTTACTTAACATAATTTCACTTTTCATCACGTGACATAAGATATCTCGTAACTAGATGTAACTATAACTCATTGAACATTGTAGCTACATCTTGGCAAGTTCTCAGATGTCAAGAAGATTTTTGTATTGATTCAGACGAGTCTGGCGGCCATTTGGCTAAATGTGGTACACGATATCAAAATGAAAGATGAAGAATTTATACGTACCGCACTGATGCTGCGGCATAAAATGAACCGTAAGTTTTCCAGACATGTAATTGAGAACGGAACATGTTTCCCTCCTGTATTATTTTATTACTGGATTATTTTTCAATATTGTTTTTTAAGCAATTTCACATAAAGAAAGAAGTGCTGAATACGAATTTGTTTCACGATGTCAAATTTTAGATTTTGTATCAAATTTATTAAATGTGGAATACGGAATATAGGGTTAATTTCAGATTACTGTAAATTACGAAATAGAATATGCACAATAAGACAACTATAAGTTATCGATACATATTTTCTGCTCTTTTTTTTTTTAAGAATATTTTCATAACAAAATCTTATTATTATTTCTAATAACCAGTTTTCCACTGAGGATTGTAACAGATTATAAGGGTTGGGCTTCGTATCTGTTCAGACACTTTAGTTAAAACAAATTTATTAAATTTAAATTTGAATATGTATTATTTCTAAAGAAACATTATATTAAATATTTTATAACTTTTTACATCTTTCAAAATTATTTTCTATATAAAATATCTTATGTTACAGAAAAATATTAGGGCTGATACAAATGATTGAAGTTGAGTCCTGCTAGATTATGTTAAATAATGACGTAAAACATATCTATAATTTTCTGTAACCGTAATTTTATCACTATTTTTTGTATATTCCTTGCATTAGAACAGAACAATACATCAGACTACAGAATATAATATCAACAGTAGAAATAGAAATAAAATAATACAATCAATATAAAAAGAGGATACAATAATATTAACAAAATTTGAGGACCGAATGAGCAGAGTTCATGTTCGGTCGTAGTTCAGATATGTTATTAATATAAGACGAATATAGAAAATAAAATAAAATAGGAACTAAAATTAAAATTACAGCTACAATGAAATTATATAATATTAACATAGAGAAGAATAACATCGTATGTGAATAAAGTAGGACAATTTATGAAAAATGTATATTCCGAAATTATAAAATACAAATAGGCTATAATATAGGCTATAAATTTATTTAATCAAATTGAAGACATTATCACGTTTCTAATTTTCTTGTTATATGTTAGTGGGGTACATCTTAGAAGTTGTCGATGTAATTTAGCTAAAGAATTATACAACCGAGGGCCAAAATTAATGCTATGCTTTAGACCAGCAGATGTGAAAGATTTAGATTGTACTAATATCAATTAAATTAAAATTGATTTAATACTGAAAGTCAAGAAATGAAGATTTTAAGAGCGAGTGTTGATAATGATAAAAACTGTTTAAAAACTTAGAGCTCTTCATAATTTGGTAATTTAGTCACAAATATAAATTCCAACAGTTGTCTAGGAAACTCATTTTTTTAATCATAAAATGGAACATTCAACACAATATCACCTGTTCTCACGGTCTTGAATGTTCTATTCTCATTTGAAATTGCAATTGTGAAACATCTATACCTTAACTATGGTTATATGATCAACAAGATCACAACGAAAAGAAAGGAAAATTTGTCCACTCCTTATAGAAGGACGGATAAATCTACACTTTTCTGTCTGAAATCTAAACAAGGCAGCTTAATTTGTATACAGAAATGTTTCCTCATAGGGAAGCAGATATTGAAAATTAATTAATCTCTCTACACTACTAAATGGAAAAAATGTAATAATCGCAAGGAAAATGCCCACATATTTTAATGTAAATATAAAATTTTAGATATTCTAAACATTGTCTTTTGTCTATTGCAGTGATGTCAACTGATACCCATAGGAGCAAGCGCGCGCTTTAGAGTCCAGGAGAGCCTGAGCACTTTACAGCGGAAAGGAAAGAGACAGAGGAAAGAGGTAGTATATGCCACTTGGTCGAGCTACGTATATACAGGGATGGCCAGCACTGATTCAATGGATAAAGGGAAGAGAACTAATTAAAACTGTATACATGTTAATTTTTAGATCTGTCTGAGAGGTATATGTGCATTATAAGAATGTAAGTTTTAATTTTAATGCTCATTTTTCACAAGTTTGCTTTTTTTTATTCAAAAGGAATATTTTCTCAATTTTTTTACAGTAAAGTGAAATTTACAGATATGTTTTTTAGTAGCCTTACAGGTACTAAAACAATGTTTTCGTAAATCTAATATATCGTAAATACGTATTACTGAAGACAGTGTATTAAAATGTTTGAAAATATTCGCATGGAAAATGTTTGTAAGCAAATGAATTAACAAAGCAAATACTGTTAAATCATAAACAAAAGATATGTGCATATTATATGTTGGTGAAACGTCAGCTCTATAGCTTCAGCAGATTTCGAGAAAATTTAATATTCTGATAACAGAAAGTTGTGCACCAATATCACTTAAAAGCATAATGCGATAAGAGTTTTATTATGTAATATTAGTTACAGTTAAAACATATACCTAGGCAACTTTGCTTTGTACTATAATATTGTTTTGATTACTTTTATAAGGCTAAAGATACCATCAATATCAATTTCAACTTATCATGTCATATTCAGTGTCTTTCTTTGGGATAACACTTTCTTTATAAATGATGTGTTTAATTCATTTAGTACAGTATAGTTGTAGTTATTATGGAATTTGTGTGAATATTCCTTCTTTACTCTTTATTATGTTATTAACGTTTAAAACACAACTGCAATATTAGGATAAGAAATAGGTGTTAGTACTTTTGTTTTACAGACAATATATAAAATAACAAACAGAAAGAAGTCATATAAAAATAACGACATAAAATTTCACGTTCCGTTTGAAGTTTGTGCACCACTGTTTTCTTAATCCAACAGGCTGCTTATTCCTCCTAGCATACCTAGCGCTTAATGCCCGCGCACGACGTCAAGTCAGAAATATGCGCTTGCTTTGACATCTGGTCTATTGTGTCGATATCTGTGCGTGTTTCAGGTGCTCGTCACGATATATCAAATAATGACTATTCTTCTAGCTCAGTATTTAATGCTTTTCACGAATTGTTTGTCCTGCCATATGGTTTAATCAGACCTGCACGAAATCGGACACTTATCTGAATGTGTGTCTTTGTCTTATCTGATGCTATAGTAGTGAGTGTGTAAAGAGCGCCAGGAGTGAGAAAAGAGGGGGCAATAGTGGACAAAAACCTGTCTATAATCTGAGGAAATGGTGCATCAGTGGGTTGAAATAATAGTAGGTTAGCTAGGAATGGTAAGTGGAGGTGAACTGTAGTTCTTTGTTCCAGTGTTAAATTGTGTTTTGAAAACAATGTTGCCAGGATACGAGCGCTAATGTGTGGTGGAGAAGTGTTTAGTCAGTGAATATATTATTAGTTCAAGTTTGTAGTGAAATAGTCAACAAGGGTTAGGTCTTTTATATTAATAAGTTATGTGCATTGTTATTTAAAAATATGAAATTAGTTTGGAGGGAAGAAATATTAATTAATTTTAGAAATTATTTTTGAATTTTTAAGGGAACTGAAGGGAATAGAATAATAGTGGATAAAGTAAAATGATGGTCAAGTGAAAATGAAGGGACATCAAAGACATGCAAGAATAGGATCAATACACGTCTTGTTTAAAATTGTAAATGCTGAATGCTGGCCCGAATACAGAAATGTGAAGGGCCAGCAGGACCGAAGATTCTTTTTGAGAAATATATATCAATATCAATCAATATATCTGATGCTATGTTTTCTTAGCGAAGTTTTGCTCCATGTTCATCATATTAACAGGATTTCATTGAAATTGATGAATGAAGCTGGTATGTAATCTATTGAATACTGAATATAGTCTAAATTATAGAGCTGTACGCACTTACAGATGAGTTGATTTCAATAAATTGGATAAAGCAGGAGAAAAGAGAATTTGCCGAAATAGTTGAGTGAAATAGTAGCTTTGTGTTCCCTTTTTTTGTTTTATTTTAGCACCTTTTCCCCTCTTCTTTATGAAAATTTTCCCTAAAATCCCAACCTTGAATGAGTTCTCAGTCAGTACAGAAAAATATTCTAAGTAGACCTATGTTCTTTTTCAATTTAACCTTCCATATTATTTTTCCCATTGTTTTAATTTCATAATGTACTGAATTTTTGTTAATGAATTTATTTATTATTGAGGAAAATTTGGAAATAATAGCTAGTAGCTTAATTTCTTAAAAAAAAAAAAAACTTCAAGTTCGAAAAATGCATTCAAAGAATCACCGACATTACAGTAGATCCTTACGCCGACGTCCATTTAAAAGTCAATAATGACCTTTAAAAACGGCGGAGCATGCATAATCTATACACAAATCGATACAGAACTGAATACCTAATATAACTGCATAAAATACTACGAGGAAGTTTTCTAGTCATTTTAACGTCTGAGTGACCTTGAACAATGACTCAATAACACTGCACCAAAACTCTACGGATTAAGTATTCCATAATGAAATAACACTACCCGAACCTCTATATAGTGTAATAAAAATACACTGAATTTAAAGTACATCGATTAAAAACTCAATTCTTTCCAAAATATATTCTATGATTAACGCTAAGAAATTCTCGAAAATGCACTACTTTTGTCTAAATATTCTTGTAAAGGCGTGCGGCAGCGTCGTGGTTAAGGCGTAACGTTGCGAGAGCAAGGTCGCGTGTTCAATTCCCGATGAGGTCTTGGAGTTTCTAATTAATCTAATTTAAATCCTTCCGGTCGCATTATGGTCCTGGAATTTACTCAGTTTCCAATAGAAATGAGTACCAGGGGCATTTCCTTGAAGGTAAAGGTGGTGTGCACGTTGGCTATCATTCCTACTGCCATCTTGTGCCGATTGTCTGCGCAGGTGGAAACCTTAACCTCCTGGGCTCCATGATCTATAATTGAGATGACTTTAAAAATATCTTCTTGCAACCCAAGTTAGTAGCACAGTCTAGTATATACAATCACGAAGCTTGAGTTGTGAGGGTGCTAGGAACAATAGACTATGCCGGTTACTATTTCGCATTGTCTGTAATGAGGCGATATTAGCGATCCTAGTCGTTAGCAACTATCTATGGATGCATATTTACTACGTATTGAGCTTCGTGACTGTATATACTAGACTGTGTTAGTAGTTCTAAGACTAAGGACTACAAACTATAAGGTTTTTAAATGAATATAACATTTAATTCGCATGTTAATCAAATGAAATTATTTTAATTTTTTTGTATTTAAAGCGAATGGAGCTAGTCATTAGAAATCAACCAACATTAATCAGATATCATATTACGTTCAAAATGGCGCAAGTGTGAAACAGAATTACGTGAGAGAACCTACCCCATAAACGCTCCGAATTACTAAGAATATCACAGTATCCACTCAGAATCTAACTCCTTCTTTCCCTTTGAGATTAATATCGTCGAAAACAAAAATTACTAGTAGTTTTGAGAAAGGCTTAAATTTTGTGAGCTGACTGATTAGAAACATGACCTTTATTATTCCTACAAGTTTATTACTGTGTAACCTGTAGAAATACGTCGTTACATATCTCCTTAACGACGAAGCATCCTTGGAGACCGTGGCATGTGACAGCAGTCCAATTTGTAAGATTGTCTAGCACACGACAAGAAAATAATGGGCAGAGCAAAATGAAAAATGTGGGCTATAGAATATTACGTAACCAGATATGTGCTGATGACGCAATGAGTGCTGATTTTTTTTTACACCTACGTAGATAATTCTATGTTGCCGGAAAATTATGAGTTCTTTCTACAGGAAAATTTTCCATATTGCAAATGGCGTAATAGACCTAGTTGTATCTAAATTTTGTACGGTATACTTTAAATTTGTCACTATCTTATGTTGAAATATTTCATTTCTATACACACATTACCTTAATTTTATATGTTTAAGATGTATAAAAATAAACACTAATCAGCATGTTTGAACCATTCCACTTCTTCAAATAGCGCTTTGCATTTCAACACAAGTCATTGAGAGGTGTACGAAGTTACTTTTTAAATTCCTAATATTGGACACAAATTTTATAATAAAATAGTGTAAAACAAAGAATATCTCCTTCTTTAAATAAGAATCAGGCAAAGCAATATTTTATTACAATAAAACAAGGTGTCCAACTATACAGAGGCTATTCTAAATTGTTTCTTAAGATTCACATAGTTCATTTTTATTTTAAATTGACCACAACATTTCATTAGGGATTGATAAAAATAAATATGTTGTCTTCAAATTGTTAATAACATTTAAAAATATATGAGAAAATGCTAACACGTGCACTATTAACGCATTATATAGATATAAAAGAATATTTTTCTTTGAATTATTTTACATCAAAATTTGAGTACCTACTAATTTTAATATCTACCTGAACAAATTCATGACGCATTTGAAAATTGAGGCTACGAATATAGAATTATTGCATTATACCTTGAAATAATTTTCATAAACTCAAATAAATTAAAATTTAAAATGCATGTTGAGACCGATAAGCTAACTTATTAATAATAACAATCAAGGTTTTATTTCATATACCGTCTATGCTCATCCTTTTAACAAATTTATTGGTTTTTCAATACTTTGTTACATATATTTTGAATTGAACGTTTTCGGCTCTATTGAGCCATCATCAGAACCATTTATGCCCATATACATGATAAAGGTACACATATAATGCAATACAAATAAACCCAAATAATATCAAATAACATCAATATTTTAACTTATATAGCCAGTTTTATATGATAATGTAATATCTCCATATATTTAATGTTTTACTTAGAATCATGTTATTTGATATTATTTGGGTTTATTTGTATTGCATTATATGTGTACATTTATCATGCATATGGGCATAAATGGTTCTGATGATAGCTCAATAGAGCGAAAACGTTCAATTCAAAATATATGTAACAAAGTAATGAAAAACCAATAAATTTGTTAAAACGATAAGCATAGACGGTATATGAAATAAAACCTTGATTGTTATTATTAATCAAATAAATTAGTTTTAATTTCAAATTGGCAACTAAATTCCTATTGAAATTTAAAGAATTGATATTTATTTTTTCAATAAACATTTTAATAATGCATAAAAATACACACTTGCAATGTATTTTGCTATTTACTACAGATAATTTAAAATTTTCTGGTGATATGATATCAAATAATAAGGCATGAAACACAAGCTTCAATTTTTTGCATCATGGCTATATTTAAACTGCGTGCAATGGCCAATTTCATTCATACGTGTACAATATGTGAGAACATTCTATCGCAAAACATCAAAGCAGCCTGCATTCTACTCCCAAAGCAAAAACCCTAGGAACTAAAGATCTGGATGTGCCTCTCTTCTGCAATGAGATATCTTGTTATTTTCGTCAGGGCCTGCAAAGCTGATGAAATGCATGCATCTCACCGGTCCTCGCGCTGCTGCTCCTATCTGTAGGCCGTCCCGCACTACACTGCCACAACGGCGCAGTCCATCCACCCACCAACGTGAACCCTCAGCGCGGGGCAAAGAGTGGGGGGAGAAGGGGCGCCCGGAGAAATTACAAGAAATAGACCCGATTTACACGTTGTTGGCTAAAATTAACGACGCAGAATGTACCGTCTATGTTTAAAAATATTCCCACTCTACATACGCAATACGTAAACGATTGCTTTTGTTACGCTTATAATATCGACTCAGATGTGGCTCGGTCCAGTCGTTTGTATTTCTTGTTTAACGAATTGTCATCTATACGCAGTAAACGAGAATTATGAGTGATATTTAATGGCCATATTCAATTAATAAAATTATAGACAGCTTCAGAATCCATTTTCCGATCTTTTAAAACGCATAAGAAATACATTTTGAAATATCCGTAAAGCTATGCAGCCATTCCGGGCGAACTGGGAATTCCAATAAAAAAGTCTTTTTCAGAAATATTCGTATATTATTAGTGTAGGACATAAATAAGGTTATAAATTTAAATATTCTAAAGAAGCCACGTATGTCAAATATCTGGGTATCATTATTGATCAGAATTTAAAATGGCCTCATCACATTACTTATCTTTGTAAGAGGCTTCGTAAAACAATTTATAAATTCGTTAATCTTCGATGCTACTTACCTATTAGAGTTCTACGAAATGTTTATTTGGCCATTATTCAGTCTCTCATTCAATATGGTATAATTGTTTGGGGTGGAAATACAAAAATTAATCTTAGTCCGTTAAATTTACTACAAAAACGAATAATTAAAATTTGTTTGAAGAAACGTTTCGATTATCCAACTAAATTAATTTATTCTGAGTTTAATGTATTTAATATTGAACAAATTTATAAGTATACGCTGTTAAAATTTTATCATAAAATCGTAATAAGTTTGTATTACAGACACACAATTATGACACAAGACGAAATATTAATTCAACATTAGTAGAACCTAAATGTCTCACATCTGCTGGTCTAAACCATAGCATAAATTTTGGCCCTCGTTTGTACAATGCTTTAACTAAATTACACCCAGAACTTCTAACATTTAACCCACTAACATATAACAAGAAAATTAGAAACGTGTTAATATCTTCAATTTGATTAAATAAATTTATAGCCTATGTGTATGAATTAATCAACCTATATTATATTTGTATTCTATAATTTTGAAATATATATTAGTCCTACTTTTCACGTGCGATATTATTCTTCTCTAGTGTTAATATTATATTATATAATTCCATTGCCGCTATAATTATATTTTAGTTCCTATTTTATTTTACTTATTTATTATTATTATTATTATTATTATTATTATTATTATTTTTTATTATTATTATTTTTTATTTTAATATTATATCTGAACTGCGACCGAGCACGAGCGCTGCTCATTCGGTCTCAAATTTTGTTAATACTACTGTATCTTCTTTTTATATTGCTTGCATTATTTTATTTCTATTTCTCTTGTTTGTTTTGTAATTATATTTCTTTATTCTGTATATTTAAATTAAAAAAGAATAAAAAAATAATGTTTTATTTTGAAAAAGAAAATATTTTAAAAGTGTTATGGGCACTGAATCTAAGTGGTCTTGGCTAGGTAATAGGTATTTTTGTTTCCCTAATGTTTTCAGCACTTACTCACAAGAGAGATCAGCTGTTAATTGTTTTTCAAGGAACTATTGTTGAAAAAATATTTTAAGAGTCTACTGTTAATTGCAGGATCATGGAACCTTTAACCACAGTCTAGTACATACAGTCACGAAGCTCAATACGTAGTAAATATGCATCCAATGACAGTTGAACTTTAGTTGCTAGCCGCTAGAATCGCTACTATCGCACAGTCTATTGTTCCTAGTACTCTCAGTTGCTAACCGCTTGGAGCATTGTACCGCGAGAAATGCAAAAAAACACCTCAAGCTTCGTGACTTTATGTACTAGACTGTGCTTTAACTCTATACTATATTCTTTCTGCCATGAAGAAAAATAAGGAACATAACCCATTTGTAACATCCGTGACGAAATGTGTGTAACATCCTTGATATGAAAGAAGTAATATTTACCGATTACGTTTTTATGAACTAATTGGATACCATGAGATTTTCATAGCTTTCATATGGACACTATGAGAATGAATCTCTTTTTTTGCTAGAGGCAAAGACTAGTTTTACACTTTTTGCTAATAAGATATGGAGTTCACAAATCTTGTAAAATCCGTGACGGAATCTTTTCTTTATTTTCTGCAATAATAATAAATTTTATTCAACAACTTTTTTCTGTAAAATGATACTGATCTTCTAAATTGGTTCTTATAATAAAAGTTAACATAAGTCTTTTCATTTTCAATATGTAGAGTTTGAAAATAGTAAAAATGTAACATCCATGACAAAACTGGAATGGCTGTATGTTACTTAATGTGCTTTCAGAATACTACTACGAATCATATGCCCTATTCAGTAACAAGGCGGAAGGTTTACTTATAATCAGCACTTTAAGGGGTTAGGTACAGCTTACAGCAGTGAAATGTTTGGAAATATTCAACATTTTTTTCCTCCATTACTGTGTCCTGTACAATAATGAAAATTGGTATGTGTAAAACACTGTCCTGCTATATGGAAAAAATATTTTTACGATTAAAAATTTTTTTTTTTTTTCAAAATTTAAAATTGTGGCAGTTTACTGTGCAGTGACGAAGCGTTTCCCTCATAACTCATAAACTTGTTAACTTTTTAATGTTCTCTCTCTTTTATTTTATTGCTGAAACTCATGTTTACAATATCATGCTCTTTCAACAACATTCCTTTATAAATAATTTTTTTATTTTGTGTTAGAAGAAAATACTGATATTTGACCATTTTTTAAATTAATTTATTTTTTATCAGACAATCTATCACAGGTATAGAAGTCATCTTGCATCATATTGTAGACATGACATGCATAAATACATACAAAAAATTGCATCATAGAATGTTGGATAGTTTTTGAGTTATGTGGGAAAAGCTTCATCACTGCATAGTGAATTGAATTTTGAAAAAAAAAAAAATGTAAATATATATATTTTTTTAAATCGTAAAAATATTTTTTTTCATATAGCAGAAAAACAGTGTTTTACACATACTAATTTTCATTATTGTACAAGATACAGTGATGAAGGGAATACTACTGTAAGCTGTACCTAACCCTTTAAATTTAGTTAAATTTACTTTATTGCAAATATATACTAATAATAAATCTGTAGCCGAAATTTTTCTGGTAATTTTCGATTTTCCAAAAATAATTGGTCCTAACATATATAATTAACCACCCTGAAACCGAAAATCGCATTTTTGAAATTTTTGTTTGTATGTCTGTCTGTATGTTTGTTACCTTTTCAAGCGATAATGGCTGAACCGATTTATATGAAAATTGGAATATAAATTAAGTTCGTTGTAACTTAGATTTTAGGCTATATGACATTCAAAATACTTTATTTAAAAGGGGGGTTATAAGGGGGCCTGAATTAAATAAATCGAAATATCTCGCTTATTATTGATTTTTGTGAAAAATATTACATAACAAAAGTTTCTTTAAAAATGATGTCCGATAAGTTTTATCCTTTACAAAATTTTGATAGGACTGATATTTAATGAGATAAATGAGTTTTAAAAATAAAATAACGCCATCTAAGACGGTGCAATGAATTAAGAACAAATGACTTCGTCTATAAGGGGCCTTGGACAACAATCGAAACAGGGGCCTTAGGCATCAACAATCGAAAGCTATTAAACATATCCTACAGAGAATGTTTCTGTGTTTGTATGAAGTAATATCAGAAGCTAAATTAACCGATTTTATAATTAATTATTATTTCACCATTGGAAAGTGTAGTTTCTCTAGATAGACATAATGCTATAATGTTATTACAGTAACGTCTGAGTAAATCGAGGACAGGTAAGATTAAAATACCTTCTTATGCACAGAAAGTTTGATAGGCTATTTTGTACATTCGTTTTCTGCATTTCTTAAAATAATATTTATGTACACTCATTTTAATCTCAGAGAATTAACGAACAACGAGAGTGTATTGATTTAGTATGCAGTAATAGTACGTTAGCTTAGCAATCCATTATTTTATAATTCAAATTTTAACTATGCTCAATTGAATCGTGTTAAAATACATAAAATATATCTGCAATAAATGCAATGCAAGAAAAATTGGGTAATGAGCGAAGCAGATTATCTTGCGCTGTTGTAAAAGTTGTTCCCTGGATCAAATGTCCTATTTTAATTATGTAATTACTTGATATTTATTTCTAACAGGTGCAGCGGAGCGCACGGGTACGGCTAGTAATAATTAAAATCGTAATTCTTATATTGCTTCACCTAACTTCATTAAGTTGTGTAACTTGTTGCTAAGACACTACTAAGAACTGTATTTTCGCTGTGCATCACTGTGAAAAATGAAATAGGTAGTTCACTTATAATAATCATCACTTGAATCATCTGTTAGACTAACAATTAGCCTATTATATTGGAGGAAGAGGGGAAGGATGTGAAGGAAGAGAAGTACATATGTGTAGGAAGAGGGGAAGGGTCTGAAGGAAGAGGAGAAGGGTCTGAAGGGAGAGAAGAAGGGTGTGAAGAAAGAGAATATGAAGGAAGAATAGGATAGGAAGAAAAATAAGAAGACGAAAAAATATGGAAGAGGAAATGAGTATCGAAGGAAAGGATGCATAAGTAGAGAAGAAAACTGTTGAGGGAGATTATAAAGGTAATAATCTTGAAGAAAAAGACACTGAAAGAAAGCAATAATTACGAGAACGATAAAACCAGAAGCATGATGAGAAGAAGAAAAGAACATAATTCTAATATAGTAATAATCGTTGTGATTTTCTATAATAATTTGGGCAATAAGAACTCTCGCTAACAAGAGCATATAGATCTAGGCATATTCATCAACAAGCCAACATTTGTTTTGTACACTCCGTATACAAAATTCTATGGGTAGGTCTGGCTTACGTACTTCCTGATCATTGGGTAACAGAAGAATTTAGCAGAAAATCGAGTATTGATTATCTTGTTCTACTCTAAGATGGCAGCACCGGCGCTATCAGTGCATATACCTACTCCATGTGGCAGTTACCGCCATATAAACGTCCTCGCATTCTATTTTAAGAGTTCGCGTTTCATTTGCTATCACAATATATCATCTATATTTAATGACAGCCGTTATTGTCCTGATGAACGCATAGAAATTCCTGGCAACGCGAAATCCATTTATTCATCAATAAAATAATTTTGAAGGCATCAATAAATCCATTGATACGCTCGCTTTCAAAATAATTCATATTGTAGTCACAAATCAATGATCATAAATTCTTTACAGATATGCTGTAGTATTTGTTTCTCTTTGCAGGTACTTGCATATCACCTAACGAATATTTATTCGTTATTATCAAGAGAACTGAATTGAAATAAAGGGAAATGGGGGGAGAAACTTTAAAAGGTACGCGTGAAGACGTTCTTGCACGGGAGTTAGGGGCTGAGAAAAACTGAATATGTGAGCTCCAAGCCTATTGGTCACTTGTCTCACTCTGGGTATCATTTCTCCACTGAAGGAGCTCTAGAAAATGTTGAAGGGGAAAAAGCCGAAAATGGACGTACCTCATGGTATAAGTTAGGAAATAAATAATTGTCGCAAAAATGCACAAATGAAAAATTATATTTGTGCAAATTGCGAAAATGTTGTGCAATATTATATGCTAAATAATTAAGCAGGAAGACAAAATTGATAAAGTATGCAGAAACAAAAAGCTAAGTAATTTGTTTCCTGGAGTTGTATTAATTTTCAATCTATCTTACCACACTCTAGATATACTTATGTAAGTCATTGCACGTAGGGGAGACTGTTGTACCTTTAGCATAATGTACATTTGAACATTTTTTGTTCTTTAATTTTTGATGCTACCTAGAGGACTCAAACTGAAGTAGATTGTAGAGAAATCCATTAAGTAGCTCTGGTCGTAGTTTCGGTTTGATTTATTGCAAAGTGTCAGTTCTGTGGACAAAACAATTTTTTTAGTACCAAAAGTAAACATTTCGTTCATTGATATATGTTTTCTAACACAAAACCAGATTGTATTTGTTACTGTCTATCAAGTACGGTGTGTTCCCTATCATCTGGTGAGTGATAACATATTTTAATTTCCATGATTTATTCAAATCTCTAATTTTGGGAGCCATTTTGTTTAAACGTGCACCCTCTTGTACCTTTGAACACAAAACATCTTGTATCATGGAACATGTTCCAAGGTACATGATACTTTCGGTTTTTTGTTTTTCTTTTATTTTAATAACATATCACGAAGTAAGTCTGGAGATAAGAGGCCCCCAATTGATACGGATGCCTTGATGAAAGCTGTTGAAGCAGTTATTGTTCCTCCAGGAAATAAAATCTCAATCAGAGAAGCCTGCCCTGGTTTATGATGGCAAATACATTTTAAATATGATTGTCAGTTTTTACAGCTATATTCCCACCTATATTCCATGTGTTCCAACTTACAAGAGAGTGTGTTCCAAGGTACATGAACCTGTTGTACCTTTGAACACATTACATATCCCTTCATTTTATTTTTTCCATCCTTAATAGATGTGTAAAACAGGAAAATACATACAGGAAGTTGTAAAGGAATCTTCAATAATTGAATCAGGAATTTGCAAAAGAGACCAAGTCCATATTTTTTGCAAATTGAGTTTATACCCGTTTCTGGCTCTCCATACACTCTTACTGGATTACTTCTCATGGAACCAAGTCCTATAGAATGTACACATTTAAATTGTGAAATTTTGAGATAATTTAAATCATTAAAGTTAAAAAGCTTTAAAGAAAAGCATATGTTTTGAAAGCATAAGAAAGAAGTTAAAATCTTCTATTAACTTTACTTAAATTAATACACTTAAACCAAACATAAAAATAAATAAATTTTAACTCCCAAGAAAAACAATAAATTATTTAATGACAAGGGTAAAAAATCTTTCCAAGCAAAATACATCAACTTAAGGATAATAAAATAAACGAAAAGAATAACAAACAGTTAAACCCGTAGAAAAATAAAACAAAAAAAAAATCCAAAAATATTTAGGGGAGAGTCGGGTAGTATCGGACAGTGCGTTTATTTCATCTACCACCACATGGTAGTACCTGAATGACATGGTGAAGTTTCTCTATGCGACATCACAGAAACGTAACCATGTCAATCAGGTGCTATCATCGTGTGGTAGATGAAAGAAACACACTGTCCGATATTACCCGATGTCCGATACTACCCGTCTCTCCCCTACGTTTCTTTAAGAAACATGTTTGGATTGTCATACATCCAGATCATACAAGAGGTTTTTGTTGTTTTCTTAAAATATACTTTTTCGGACTTGGTCCTTTTTGCAAATTCCTGATTCAATTATTTCAAGCACATTGAAAGGTACTTTGTCCTTTCGCAGTGCAAGTGGAGTCGAGTAAACTCGCTCGAGTAACGGGGTAATGCATGTAATATATGAAAGCTGAGCCAGATGCCAATAAATCATGTTTGAAAAATGCCAGAAACTTCATGGGGAGTGAGAAGTAGGACCAGGACCATTTCTTTTAGGACTCATCCCGACATTTGTCTTACCGCCTTAGGAAAACCACGAAAAACCCTTAGACTGGGTGTCTTTCAAGAGATTGGCGTTATCACATCTTTACACGACAATATAATCTTTATAAACCAGAAATATCCAGCTCGTAACTCCGTGTAACTTCCATTTTAAGACACATTCTTGCCAGATATGTAAAAGAAGACGCGCATACTACATTCATGATTTCGTATTTCAATAAAAATGTAGGAAAGTTTAATAATTATTATTAATTATGTAAATTGTGCGAAAGCAAATACGACACGGGACCGGTAGGAAAATAGCAGAGTGCTGTATTACCTACAAAAGAACCCCACTCGCATGAATGTATGACATCAGCTGATGGACTTCCCACTACCTCAACTATGCAATCGATAAGTAGGGCCTACGCCTGATATCAAATAGCAGCTCTCAGACATTTCCAAAGCGGTCACGTTACTCTTTCTAACGTGGCCCTTGTGAAGAGTTCATCAGAATTTAGTATCCAGGGTCAGGCCATAGTCCCAAGTACAGAATTCCTAACACCTTGCACAGAAATTCATATTGCATTCTGACTCAGGAAAACTTTCGCCCAATCTGCTCAATGTATAAGTTTTTGAAGCAGAGTCAGTTCATAAGCAAAGCTACCAATAAATCTCTTGTTAGTAACTTTAACAGACAATATAGTCATGTAAAATGTGTATCTATGTATCTATATACATGTACGAAGCCACAGGCGTAGCTCAGTCTGCTATGGCGCTTGCCTGCCGATCAGGAGTTGCGTTCCGGCGCGGGTTCGATTCCCGCTTGGGCTGGTTACCTGGTTGGATTTTTTTTCGAGGTTTTCCCCAACCATAAGGCAAATGTCAGGTAATCTATGGCGACTCCTCGGCCTCACCTCGCCAAATATCATCTCGCTATCACCAATTCCATCGACGCTAAATAACCTCGTAGTTGATGCAGCGTCGTTAAATAGCCAAGTAAAAAAATGCATGTACGAATAGGTTTAAAAAAAATTTTATATAATCGTAACTCTTTCACATTAACATGAACAATGAAATATTTAACTATATTTGTATAGATAGACTAGTAGTCAATGTACTATATTTGTATAGATGGCTGCGAATTCAGAATACGAGTACGCATGCACTAAACACCCCCCTTTCTTCCGTTAAAATGAAAGTGGAAGTTGACATTAAATGACTGGAATTCGATATGGTAAAAGAGTACAAATAGCCAAATCATAAAACCATTGTACTTCCCTGCAGTTAAATACAGCCTAAATTTGAAGAACTAAGAAGTTTTATGTACTACATAAAATTTATAGCTGGGCATGGATAATTTAATTCATGTTTGAATGTTTCAAAACTGATGGTTTTTTATTTTTATTTAGTAGGTTATTTTACAAGAACGCAAGATTTATCAACATCTTAGATTATTTAGCGTCTGAATGGATGAAGATGATAATTATTTTTTTCTGAAATGAGTCCTGGGTCAAACGAAAGTTACGCAAATTTGCTCATGTTGGGTTCCAGGGAAAGTGATTTTCCCTGGG
The DNA here is from genome assembly GCA_025594305.2 of Periplaneta americana. NCBI lineage: Eukaryota > Metazoa > Arthropoda > Insecta > Blattodea > Blattidae > Periplaneta > Periplaneta americana. Next base: position 42,445,336 of record JAJSOF020000029.1, on the reverse strand, counting down.
GCCGTTTCAACCAGATAATTGTTGAAAGACCGGGAATCGAACCGGGCCATTTGGTTTCGCGGTCAGACGCGCTAACCGTGGACAAAACTGAGACATTTTTCATACCAAACGGCTCTTGTGTCCCTGTGTCGAAAACCACATACAAACCTTGATCGGAACCATACTGACAGAATCTCCACCACAAGTCGAAGATATTATATGACAAATCCATCTGATGGTGCAATATGTTAAACCATCAGCAACAAAATTATTGTCTAACACAAAGTTGCAAAAGTGTTTTCTTTATTTACTCTGGAACTTTTTTTACGTCCCTCGTAATTGTAGTGGCATTCTTCATTCTAAGTAAGACAGTCATATTTAATTTCAAGAGAAAAATTGTTCCTTTTTTATCTGCCCCTCAGAAGAAAATTGACTAAATGCACCAAGGCTCTACCAACTGAGGTACCACCAAGGAACTCTATTCCGGATCCCGACTAAAATTTCTCCTTTATATTCACAAACCTTAAAGTGGGCTGATAACCGTCAAACAACCAACATTGAGTAATTTAATCTTATAATCAACAAATTTGGATCAACCATTCATAAATAAATGTATATTAAACAAAAAGAGTTAATTAATTCTTCCCCCTAGTAAGGTTAATAATAAATGTCCGGCAATTATGTTGGCTGCTAAACGTACTGCTAATGTTCCAGGTCGAATTATATTTCTGATTGTTTCAATGCACACAAAAACTCTGTGTGACTTCGCCACTATTTAATATATATATACGTGATGGATGCCTTATGATATCATTTATGAGGTTTAGACCAGTCTTCGAACAGTTGAATGAGCAACAACATATATCATAGAAATATTCAATTGTACAGTAGCATAAACTGCTAGATAACAGTACAGTACTATTGGAATACTCTGGTTGACAAAGTCATTCAGTATATCGTCGTTGTTCCTGCGATAACTCCTATGTGGCATATTTACTGATTTTCATATTTTTGCTCTATTAAATAACTTAAATAGTGACACAGCAAATAATAAAATCTCCTATATGTAATTATATATCCTTGTTTCGAAAATGTAAGAATTCACAGTCTCCTATGTACGGCTGCCATAAGGATGAATAAATGTGTTTTTTCTTCCCACTGAAAAATTTTATATTTTTCATATAGAAGTTATTGCAGGAACGACGACGATATGCTGTACATGCGAGCTATTCCATCTCAAATCGACCGAAATATAGAGAAAATTGACCTTACATTTTCTAAATATAATAAAACTTTTTTGTACGTAGAGAACTGTGATACAATGCTTTGTGCAAAGTTTGAGGCATCAGAACTTCATAGTGTTTAAATTTAAAAATATTTAAATTTATCGTATTTTCATAAAATTTGCAATTTTAAAACTGTTGTAGCTCCGAAACCCTTTCACCCAATGATCAAAATCATCGTTTATTTTGATGCTGAGAAATTAAAGTTTATATTGACATATAAACAGATTTTCTTACTTTTATGGAAATGGAGAAATTTAGATTTTCCTCATTAAGACGCCTTTGCCAAGGAAAAAAAATATTTTAAAAATATGTAGTTAGATTCCGCATTGAAAGTACAAATAAACACATATTTTTACTGATGGCACGTTGATAAGAAAGTATTGAAAATATCAAATAAAGAAAATAAATAGTACGCGCGTGAACTAATCAGCTGACTGTGAGGCGGGAGCTAGCCGAGGTAAGCAAGGCCAGGAGACATAAACACGTGATGTGTCGTCTAGCAGTCACAAGTTTTCATAAACACAGGAGTACAATGACGCCCAACGCTCGTTTATCTTCAGCTCTCGGCCGGTGCGTGCGGTACTGCGCCGTTCAAGTCTAGGCGTGTGAAAATAATTTATTTAATACCCTCGAAACTTATTGCCGTACCACTAAGAAAACAATGCCGAATCCATCTTAATAATGCAAGGTTTTTTCTCAATATTTTTTAACACTTTTACAAATTAGCAAAAAGCCTGAAAGTAAGTAAAATCAGATTATCTGTCTCTCTGTGTACAATAAAAATAAGGATTACTTGTTAACATAACCTACCAAATGTCAGCTTCAAAATAAGCTCTCGTTCAATGTTCTGCAGTAAATGGTTCCAGAGTTCTGAGCGCTGAAAGAGGCTTGTTTTTATAAAATACGCTAAATTTGTTGCTCAATAATACGAAAACCGTTTGACTTTCGATACTATATTTTTGAAAATGCACTCTCCTCAGCACCTTGTATAAATAGGGAAAAAATTAGAGTATAAAAAATGCGAGGTTTTTACTGATCGATTTCATATGGAATAGCCCATGCGCTCTAGCTTGATGGCGTTTAAAGACGTACTATGACATAATGTCATAACCTGGAGTAAGGCGAAAGGGGAACAGGAAGAGGAGAGTTCGAACAGGTGTTGTGGATGCATCCCCGGCATAGCTCAGTTGGTAAGAGCATACACCAAGTAGAGCTTTAGATTCTGGTTTCAATCGCCGGTGTCGGGGGGAATTTTTATCCTAAAATACTTTGACTATGAGAATGTATTCTCCGAGCAGCTACTTCGGTTTTTAAGCAACTCTTCTACCGCCGCCTCATCATTTTGCATAGATTAAAATAGCGTTATTTAATAAACAATGTCAACTACTCCTGTCAACGAGCAAGCAGAGTCAAGGCTCTAAACTTCCTAACACAGCACAGTCCATCATCTCGGCTCCTCCTCGTACATGAATGGCTTCAGCCGCAACCCTAGGCTGCCGGGCCGGGGTTTGTGATGCACTCAAGTAATCATACAGCTCAGCGGGGATCGTGACATGCAAGGTCCACGTCGGGTGTCGGCCTGAGTCTGCCACACACAAGTCTAGCAATCCAGTCGTCTTTATGGGTCACCTGCATATAATTCAGTAATTATTACATTAAACGTACGAATACAATTTCCCATATGTCTTTACCTAAAGAACTTAAGTTGGAATACTCAAATCACACACACATGTAATAGTAATATGCGTCACAAGAGCGGTATGTTGAAGTTTTCATGTTCGAGGAAAAGTTTGAAAAAGCGAAACGTAGTTGAGCTTTTTAATTTCCGATAATTGAAAGAAAACATACCGTTCGTGTATCGTACATTATTTTGTGCGAAGATCGTTTATTACATACCTGAAAGAGGAATTTCTAATTAGTTGCAATGAAATCTCCATCTTGGTTTCTGTTCAATGACGGCAAAGTTGCAAAACAAAAATATCTATCTTCAACATTGTTGCTTTAAAATGTTTTCTGTGTTTACTATACTCCATCAGGCCGTGATATACGTCTGTCTTTTTTTTTTCTCCCAGTCTATAAATGCGAACTTAAAACAAACGGCTTCCTTAATGTTACATGCATCACGAATGCAGTAACTTTAGTGGAGTTGTAGAGTTTACTTAATTTTTGGAAATATTTAAAAACAATAATTAACAGTGCAATTTAGGTGAAATTGCATTGGTAAGTTTCCAATTCATAATTATTACTATACTGAACGTCTCTAAAATAATATGTTAAAAGCCTAAAGCAGTAAAATCAATATGTCACTTAAGTGGTAAGAAGAGGGAAATTGTTATGTGTGTTGGGTTGGGAATACTGAATGTGGAATTTTAGACTTACCGCGGATTGGTTTTGTGCGGAAACCAAGCAAATACGCATGATCTCGCACAAAATAATTTTTATGAAAATTCACACAGTAAAAAGAATCCGAAATTTCCTTCCGTTGCTTCTCAAGAAGAATTTAGTGCAGTCGCTCTTGATGCCTCATTTTGATTACTGTGACACTCTCTACACTGACCTTAACACGAGACTGACAGACAGACTACAGCGTGTTCATAATGCATGTGTTCGATTTATTTGCAACGTCCGTAGATCTGACCGTATCACACCTTCACTAAATATGCTTCCTGGGCCCGTCTCAAAGAGCGAAGAACTATTCACTCTCTCACTTTACTCTTCAATATTCTTCAAAACTCTAACCCTAGCTACTTAGCTTCTAGTTTTCAACATTTGTCCTCATATCACGAAATAGATACTCGCTCACAACATCATATCACACTCTCCATTCCTAAATACAGAACATCCTTCTACTCTTCATCTTTCATCATCTCTGCAGCTCATCTATGGAACTCTCTACCACAACGTGTCAGAGACTGTCGGACAGTATCTAGTTTCAAAAATAAACTAAAATTGCACATTTTCAATTCAGATTCCTTTCAAATATAAGCCCTTTTTCTCTGGGATAATTTTGTAAAATATATATTTCATTTTCTTCCTTTCCCCTTTTTTGTTCTGCAGATGAATTTATTACCATACACTTTTCATTGTGGATTTTATTTAATTTTCGTTTTTTTTTATTATTATTTTATTCCATTTTGTTCTATTCTTCCTTATGTTTTCCCTATTAACTATTTGTACTGAGTTGCTCTTTATTACATTCCAATCTTTAGAACTGCATTTTACTTTCTTTTTTCTATTATGGTATTATTTTGATGTTGTTTAGTGTCGATTTTGTTATGCTATTTTTATTCTTTTGTAATATGTTAGTATTCTGTTCTTTAACTTCTTGTTAAATTTTGACTGCTTGTATAGTTTGTGACCTGGTAGAGTGTAAGAGAAGGCCCTATGGCCTTAACTCTGCTAGTATAAATAAATTTATATTATTATTATTATTATTATTATTATTATTATTATTATTATTATTATTATTATTATTACCTAACTTTATATTAAGCTGTGTAACCCGCTACTAGAATATATAAATGAGAGTTAAATGTACGATGTAGTAATGTGAGAAAGAAATTTTTTCAGTGAAACGAAAATTTTTCGCTACATTCCCCCAGAAAATGTTCCCGTTTAATCACATTGTTGCTTTGTTCGCTCTCTTGCTTTCAGCATCGAGAGTTACACGTGTATTGCTCACTCACTAACTACCGAAGTATCAAACGTAAATCGTAAGTCGTGTAACCTTTGACGGCTGTGTCAATACTAACCTCCAAAAGTAAGCGCCACTGCCTAATTTTATTTACCACAACACTGATCCTGATTAAGAAACAATAGCTGACGAGTATCATCTCCTGAAAGCTTCCCTGCTCTAATCTGAATTATCACAACACTCTTTGCTCCACTTAGAGTTGATATACTGTAAATACCTATCATTTTCAAAGAACTAGCAACTATTGGCAGAGTAAAGCATTAATATGGTGCGTGTTTCGTGATTCTTCGGCTTCGGTATGTCTACGCACTCGCCATTTTCTTTTACTATCCATACACAGCTCAGTCACTTCCTGTTACTCATAGCTCGTGCGAAGTTCTACTGTAAGTGATCTATGATTTTCTGAGATAATTCTTTCATGTAGTTAATTTAAAATCATCAAATTTATTTTTAAATTCTGATCCGTTTTGAAATACGCATGTAGGCCTACAGTTTTCGTGCAATTGTGTATATGGCGACTATTTGAGTAACATTAGTTCATCCACCAAACAGGAAAATGGATGAGGAATAATTAAATCACTTCAAATACGAAACTTTGCACAGTCCGTAAGCTAAAGAAGTGGTTAATAAAGGTAAAGAGGAAAAATTTCAGATTTAAATTTCTCCATTAATCCACTTACTCATTAATTAATTAATTAATTCATTCATTCACTCATTCATTCACTCACTCATTCACTCATTCACTCACTCATTCACTCACTCACTCATTCATTCACTCATTCATTCATTCACTCACTCATTCATTCATTCATTCATTCACTCACTCATTCATTCACCCACTCACTCACTCATCCATTCATTCAATCGTTCGTTCACTCACTCATCCATTCATTCAATCGTTCGTTCATTTATTGACTTATTTATTCATTTATTAAATCATTCGTTTATTTATTTAGTCCTAGCTATTTATTGACTTATTTATTCATTTATTAAATCATTCGTTTATTTATTTAGTCCTAGCTATTTATTGACTTATTTATTCATTTATTAAATCATTCGTTTATTTATTTAATCCTAGCTATTTATTGACTTATTTATTCATTTATTAAATCATTCGTTTATTTATTTAGTCCTAGCTATTTATTGACTTATTTATTCATTTATTAAATCATTCGTTTATTTATTTAGTCCTAGCTATTTATTGACTTATTTATTTATTTATTAAATCATTCGTTTATTTATTTAGTCCTAGCTATTTATTGACTTATTTATTCATTTATTAAATCATTCGTTTATTTATTTAGTCCTAGCTATTTATTGACTTATTTATTCATTTATTAAATCATTCGTTTATTTATTTAATCCTAGCTATTTATTGACTTATTTATTCATTTATTAAATCATTCGTTTATTTATTTAGTCCTAGCTATTTATTGACTTATTTATTCATTTATTAAATCATTCGTTTATTTATTTAGTCCTAGCTATTTATTGACTTATTTATTCATTTATTAAATCATTCGTTTATTTATTTAATCCTAGCTATTTATTGACTTATTTATTCATTTATTAAATCATTCGTTTATTTATTTAGTCCTAGCTATTTATTGACTTATTTATTCATTTATTAAATCATTCGTTTATTTATTTAGTCCTAGCTATTTATTGACTTATTTATTCATTTATTAAATCATTCGTTTATTTATTTAGTCCTAGCTATTTATTGACTTATTTATTCATTTATTAAATCATTCGTTTATTTATTTAATCCTAGCTATTTATTGACTTATTTATTCATTTATTAAATCATTCGTTTATTTATTTAGTCCTAGCTATTTATTGACTTATTTATTCATTTATTAAATCATTCGTTTATTTATTTAGTCCTAGCTATTTATTGACTTATTTATTCATTTATTAAATCATTCGTTTATTTATTTAATCCTAGCTATTTATTGACTTATTTATTCATTTATTAAATCATTCGTTTATTTATTTAATCCTAGCTATTTATTGACTTATTTATTCATTTATTAAATCATTCGTTTATTTATTTAGTCCTAGCTATTTATTGACTTACTTATTCATTTATTAAATCATTCGTTTATTTATTTAATCCTAGCTATTTATTGACTTATTTATTCATTTATTAAATCATTCGTTTATTTATTTAATCCTAGCTATTTATGGACTTATTTATTCATTTATTAAATCATTCGTTTATTTATTTAATCCTAGCTATTTATTGACTTATTTATTCATTTATTAAATCATTCGTTTATTTATTTAGTCCTAGCTATTTATTGACTTATTTATTCATTTATTAAATCATTCGTTTATTTATTTAGTCCTAGCTATTTATTGACTTATTTATTCATTTATTAAATCATTCGTTTATTTATTTAATCCTAGCTATTTATTGACTTATTTATTCATTTATTAAATCATTCGTTTATTTATTTAGTCCTAGCTATTTATTGACTTATTTATTCATTTATTAAATCATTCGTTTATTTATTTAATCCTAGCTATTTATTGACTTATTTATTCATTTATTAAATCATTCGTTTATTTATTTAGTCCTAGCTATTTATTGACTTATTTATTCATTTATTAAATCATTCGTTTATTTATTTAGTCCTAGCTATTTATTGACTTATTTATTCATTTATTAAATCATTCGTTTATTTATTTAGTCCTAGCTATTTATTGACTTATTTATTCATTTATTAAATCATTCGTTTATTTATTTAGTCCTAGCTATTTATTGACTTATTTATTTATTTACTTACTTTCTTATTTACTTACATGCTTATTTACTTTCTTATTCACCGTACTTACCTATTTATTTACTTATTGACTTATTCCCTTATTTTTTATTTATTTACTAATTTATTTACTTATTTCTTCGTTCATTTAATTAGTTATTAATTTATTTTTTATTTCCATACTTTAATTTACTTTCTTATTTTTTGTTTATTTTGTTATTTTAAATTTATTTATATATTATTTACATATATATTTATTCATTCAATTCTTCATTTATTTATTCATTTATTCCTATATTTCTTTATTGTTATATTCATTCATTCATTCATTCATTCATTCATTCATTCATTCATTCATTCATTAACTTATTGACTCATTTACTTATTTAGCCATTTGCTCACTGACTTATTTATCTATTTACTTATTTACTTATTGATTTGTTTATTTATTTATTTATTCACTCATTTATTTATTTATTTATTTATATATTTTTAACTTCTCAAAGAAAACAATTAAAACAGAATTAAAATTACACCCACACGTATTTCATCTAAATTGTAGGGATAGCTCTGTCCCATTCAATAACACGTCAAATAATTTGCTTAAAATTCTCAGCGCTTCAGCTGTCTGCTAGGATCAATTGCATATAGGCCTAATGTAATTTATTATTATCATTATTATTATCATTATTATTATTATTATTATTATTATTATTATTATTATATCCAACATTCTGATTCTCTACTTAACTTCACGTTACAATGTGTTAAGATACTCCTGAGTAGGCTCTGTCATTTCAGTAACATGGTGAATAGTTCTTATAATTCTCAGTTGACCCCCACTTGAAATACAGTACCCTAAAAGTTCCGAACACTTGTACGTAACTTAAAGTCATCTCTTCATTGTGCTTTATCTAACTTCATATTATGGCAAATGTCACTAGAATAAAAACAAATCTATTACGCGGCATCCCACTGAGGACTAGAGCCTACCAGCAGTCGCTGGCTTCACGTCCACATGACTCAGCAGAGAACGATCATTCAGCCAGTACAAGGGTTAAATGTGGTTAGCACCATGATCCCCTCCCCGCCGTCATAGCTGGCTTGCAAAACCGGATTTTCTACCTACTGTAGCTCCCCAAATTCGTAATGCTGCTGAGTGTGCACCAATCCCCTACACTGGTCGAAATTTCATGAGAAAATTTCTTCCTCCTTGATGACTCCAACCAGTGCTCATTGCGTAACGCTAGTCCAAGGCATGACGTTTCAGAGCACGCGCACGGCAAGCGACGTGACACTAGAATACTGCTGGGAATTATAAGTAAATTGTGTTCAAGTACATACAATTCAGGTGGAAACATGATATTGCAAAACAATGTATTTAATATCGAAATGGATAGGCTAATACTGAATTTCTGTTAGAAATTCGATCCTCGAGATGGTCACTTGACAACATTCGATGCAGGCTAAGTCTATGTACAGTTTTCAGTAAATCTTATCTCTTCAGAGACGTTTCGGCGTTTGATTAAAGTTTCGTGATGTACCAATAGATATCGCACTAATAGCGTTACCAGTGGCAACGAGAATCCTCAACTGTCGCTGATTACGATCAAATGACAACGAAATGTTGACCTCCAGACAGAAAACAAAACACGAACGCACGTTATCTACACGGAAGTTGTCAGGGGTCGATTACACTACATTACAAAGTCAAAATAAGAGAGAGAATCAAGTTCGAGCCCTCAGTGTTTAAGAATGAGTCGAACATATAGATAATGACGCAGCAATGTAAATTGAACTGTTGGGATTATCTTCAGTCGCGTCGGTGGAAAAGGTGATAACTAGGCTTGTAATATTGGGAACGATAGGGTGCGTTACGGTGGTTTCAAGTTGACTATCCGTTCACCAGTCAGTACTCTAACACGCGTAAACAGTGTACTTGCTGAATACTCCGTTCGTACTGTACCTGTCCAATAATAATGCCGAAGGTTAAATGTTCTCAGGCGCATATTTTTGCAGCGGAATTTGGTGAGTGTTTTGAAGTGAATATGAGTGAATTCTATGATAATTCTTCTGCACTTAACGAAAGGTACGTAAAAATCTTTGTAATGCTATGTAGCTTATATTTATTCTTACAGCTGTCCAGATTTGTTTATGTTCACCTTGTTATTCCCGTAATCGATCGCAGAACCAAGTCAATGTCCTCGTACTAGCTCACGTTCTCAGCCTATGTACGGTAGTGGCAAAAAAACCGGACCGACCCTTGTAGCTGATTTCAGAGCCTTGTTCACCCCAGAGCACGATAGTCTGGGAACTAAGACTTTCGTGGTTCGAATCCTGCCTGGGAAGAAAACTTTTTTTTTGTTCTTTATTCAAATTTATTCCCAATACTTTTCGATTGCAGCGATATTTTACTACTTAACTTATTATTCTCAGAACATGAATTTTACCAGCTATCGAAAAGTATTGGGAATAAATTTGAATAAGGAACAGAAACAAAGTATCCTTCCTAGGCAGGATTCGAACCACGAAAGTCTTAGTTACTAGTCTATCGTACTCTGGAGTGAACAAGACTCTAAAATCAGCTACAAGGGTCGGTCCTGTTTTTTTTGCCACTACCGTACATTGATGCAGTCAACATTATTTTGTAATCGGTCCTCAACATTACAAGACTAGTGATAACAGAATGGTATTTGGTGAAATGAGAAAACTGAATTAGGTAGAGAGCTCAAGCGAGAGCAACCACGGATCAGGAGTCCAGCTAGATAAAGATCTTAGCGAGATTTCTTTCGAAGAGCAGGTAAAGCTGGGATCCCCTGTCGCAGTACTGTTTGAATTTCTGCTAACTACACTCATGATGTCGGATTTAAATCCAGGGGCTCCTTGCTTTGCAGAACGTCCGCCATATGTATAATTTATAGCTTCAGACTTGTTTCTTTTTTGTCAATTTTTTTGGACTGCATTTGAAAGCAGCACGTACATAATCAACCTCTTTATCTAACACATGTGGTCTTCAACGAATTTTACCCTTGCACAGATATCCCGTTGTTTCAAATTTCTTGTGCCAGTCGTAGATGGACTGCCTAGTCGATGGTAATTTTCTTAAACGTGTTGTAAAATACCCCTGCTGAGCAGCGACATAAATCATTATGGTTAACTCAAGCACACGAAGTGATTTTCAACAGCAGTGATGGCCATATTACCGTAACTGTAATATGATGTAATCGATAATATACTGATACAAATTATCTTTGTTGCTCAAAAAATCTACAACCAGAATTTCTACATCTTCACATGTTGAAGTTGACTACTTATTTTATAATCAAAGTATATCGTCGTCGTTCCTGCAATAACTCCTATGTGTAAAATATAACATTTTTCAGTAGGAAGATAAAACACATTTATTCATTCTATGGCAGCCGTACATAGGAGATTGTGAATTCTTACATTTTCGAAAGAAAGAAATATAATTACATATAGGAGATTTTATTATTTGCTGTATCACTATTTAAGTTATGTAATAGAGCAAAAATCTGAAAATCGATAAATATGTCACACAGGAGTTATTGCAGGAATAACGACGATATTATAATACAGTAAATTCTTCGGTTTCCAATTTTCTTAATTCAAAATATTATGTTTTTCTACGACCATACTGAAATGATATTATTATGCAAAGATCATCTCTATCGAAATGACATTCATTTCGAAACAGGTTATCATTTCGATACAGATTTCTTATTTCAATAAATACCATATTTCGAGATGTTAAATGCTTTAATCAAACTGCAAAAGTGTAGTAAACTCAATTAAAATGGAAACAACTACAAAACTACACAGTTCCTGTTTTATTGATATACATAATATTATCAACAGTACAATTTTGGAACACAATTTCTCGTGCACGTTAAAACTTACAAAAAGGAACTGTGATTTCATTTATTTATTTTCGTACCTATAGGAACTGTAAATAAGAACTTGCATTCTTTTGTTTCCCCACTGTCTCAAACGTCACTGTTGTGTTTCCCATTACCTAAAACCATAAATCTGCAGTGCTTGGGAAAAGTGACATAAGTCAGTTTCCACAAACCTTTTTTGATAATTTATTGACAACTTACACTGGTTTATGTCGATTTGATTTTTTTTCTTTATGAATTATTGTAATACTTATGTATTTTTTTTTCCAAGCGAGCAGATCTTCCGCAAGTTGTCAATAAATTATCAAAAAAGGTTTGTGGAAACTGACTTGTGTCACTTTTCCCGAGCACTGCAGATTTATACTTTCATAATGTTAATATAAAGAAGTATGTATCTAAACATTAATTTTAATTTTTAATGTAATAATTAATTTTTGTCTAGCCTTACTACAGGCTGTGGAAAAACAGTTGTATGTAACTTTCATATAATGGCTATTAAGACACTCGTGCAGTTTTCTACGCTCGCTCCTGGCACTCGTGTCTCAATAACTATCATTATATGATCGTTGCATAAACAACTATTCCTGTTCTGTATATAAAAATGTATGAAGAATAAAGTGCAGAAGATTTGCTAACGATATGACGTTGTTAGCAGAAGAGGAAATGATACTAAAGGATATAAGGATATGCTACTAAAACTAAATGACAGCTGTGAGCGGTATGGGATGAAGATAAAAGCAAATAAGACAAAGAGCATGATCATAGGAATAAAAATACAGAATGTAAACTTAAGAATTATAAATGAGGCAGTAGAGCAAGTGGACAGTTTCAAATATTTGGGGTGTGCTATAAGCAGTAACATGAGCTGCTGACAGGAAGTCAGAAGGAGGATAGCAATAGCCCAGGAAGCTTTTAATAGAAAAAGGAGCATCTTCTGCGGACCTCTGGAAAAAGAACTAAGGAAGAGACTAGTGAAGTGATTTGTGTGGGGTGTAGCATTGTAAGGGGCAGAAATATGGACATTACGACGAAGTGAAAAGAAGCGAATAAAAGCATTTGAAATGTGGATATGGAGAAGAATGGAACGTGTGAAATGGATAGACAGAATAAGAAATGAAGCTGTGTTGGAAAGAGTGGGTGAAGAAAGAATGATGCTGAAACTGATCAGGAAGAGGAAAAGGAATTGGTTGGGTCACTGGCTGAGAAGAAACTGCCTACTGACGGAAGAAGAGTTCGGGGTAGAAGAAGATATCAGATGATAGACGACATTAATATATGAAGAGTCCACTGCAAGAATTATGGATGTCATTTGGAATACATTTTGCAGGAGAAGTAATTGAAAGTTTGAAATGCTTAGCGCTCAAAGCTTAACTGTGGTTTTCCGATCATTACTGGACAATGACTATCAGTGTTAATGCCATATAACTCTGTATGTACATTCTATATGTCTTAAGCTATGCATTGACAGTCTTGGTTCATTTTCGACAAGAAAGTGACATCCATCATTCTTGCAGTGGACTCTTCATATATGGATCATATGAGGAAACGAAGAGGAAGCAGAAAATAGGAAAGACTGGAGAAATCTGGGTTTGCAGTGAAAGACCTGCCCTTGAGCAGAACACTAAATGAATGAATCAACATTACGAGATGCAGCCTATGAAATGCAATTCGACCTTTCCCATTTTAAAAATTAGATGTGCATCAGATTTCAGACGCTGGAGTTTCTCTTGCTCGGCATCTGCTAGACTAACTTGTTTTTCATCACTTTTTCTCTCTTTATCTGTGAAATGCTGCAAGCCTGCATTCTGTACGGCTAGTCAACAAGCAGACTGATGGAAGACGGTGATAAGCTTTGCTAGACATTAGTTAGCTCTTTATTGCACAATTTTCCGCACTTCAAATTGTTTCTGTCGACTCACTCGAGGGAAGGAAAGCATCTGGAGGATCCCCTTTAAGTGGGACGGGCGTTACAGGCGACATCTCGCGGCGGCACTCAGTATGTCGTTGCTAGGAAACGAAGCGAGTCTGTGAAGAAGTTTCGGAAAACCGTCTCGCCGGACGTCCATCAGGATACATTGTGTCGAAAACAATTCCATTAGAGTAGCATAAAATATACCAGCAGGCTACAAATATAATTCACTAAATTAAATTCATATTAGAAAGGAGTCACAAAATAAATACTCATTTATAGTTTTCCGCCCAAGGATAGGTCTTTCACTGCAAATCCAGCATTCTCCAATCTTTCCTATTTCCCGCCTTCTTCTTAGTCTCCACATAGGAACAATATATTATCTTATTGTTATTAATCATCTCATATCTTCTTCTGCCCCGAATTGTTCTCCAGTTCACCATTCCTTCCAGTGAATCCTTTAGTAGGCAGTTTCTTCTTATCCAGTGACTCAGACAATTTCTTTTTCTCTTCCTGATCAGTTTCAGCATTATTCTTTCTTCGTCCATTCTTCTAACACAGCTTCGTTTCTTATTCTGTCTGTCCATTTCACATGTTTCATTCTTCTCCATATCCACATTTCGAATGCTTCCAAGTCGTTTCTCTTCACTTCGTCGTAATGTGCATGTTCTTGCCCCCATACAATGCCACACACCACACAAAGAACTTCACTAGTCTCTTCCTTGGTTCTTTTTCCAGAGGTCCGCAGAAGATGCTTCTTTTTTTTTTACTAAAAGCTTCCTTTGCCACATTTTTAATCGGTGCAGTAATCAATTCATTGTGCCAGTTGAAGGAAATGAGACCCGTGGTGTTAAATGT